>JACRUU010000026.1:15000464-15065464 GCA_030449085.1 Kryptopterus vitreolus
TCCCGTCTTGGCCATGTGTGTGTGGAGTTTGCATGTTCTCCCCGTGCCTCAGGGGGTTTTCTCCGGGTTCTCCGGTTTCCTCCCGGTCCAAAAACATGCACGGTAGGTTGATTGGCACTTTGGAGAATTGTCCCTAGTGTATGAATGTGTGTGTGTATGTGTGTGTGTGTGTGTGTGTGTGTGTCCTGTGATGGGTTGGCATTCCATCCAGAGTGTATCCTGCCTTAATGCCCATAGACGCCTGAGATAGGCACAGGCTCCCCGTGACCCGAGGGAAGATCGGATAAAGCGGTAGAAGATGAATGAATGAATGAATGAATGAATGATTTTAGAAATGAGATTAAATGAATCTTTCTTGACAACGATGTGTTTTTATGCATTGCAGGAAGTACGCGGCGCTTTGGTGAGCAACGTCAACATTGAGCTGTACAACGCTCTGCATTACCACATGGCCAACAAGCGTTTTCTCACCAAAGACCTGAAGAACGGACTCACCATCAAGTCCATGTACAACGACCTCACGCTTTATATCAACCACTATTCCAATGGGGTAGGCGTTCCTGAAAAGTCTCCAAAGACATCGTGAAGTAAAACGTCTACCGATTCGTTCACAGTATATATTGTTTCTGTTCAGGTGGTCACGGTTAACTGCGCCAGGATCATTCATGGGAACCAAGTGGCCACCAACGGAGTGGTGCATGTCATCGATCGCGTTATCACCGCTGTAGGAAACACAATTCAGGATGTGCTTGACATCGAGGAAGATCTGTCTTCTTTGAACGTAAGTGATGACTTACAATTAGCAGGGAAAAATCCCTATAACTCTCTTAGCCGGCTTTTAGATGGAGGTGGAAGTCTTTCCCAGTTTGGTTTCCATTATGACAAACTTCAAAATCACTGTCTATATAAATATACCGTCTTGATTTTCTTTCCATCGCAAAGAATAATTAAGTAGGAAATGTGTTTTTTCGTCTTTGCTCATATTTCAGAATGTGGCTACGAATGCTGGTCTGTTGGAGTTGTTGGGCAAACCCGGCCACTACACTCTTTTCGCCCCAACCAATGATGCCTTTTCCAATCTAGACAAGGAAGTCCTCGATAGACTCATGGCTAACAAAGGCGCCCTCAAAGGTAAATCGGTGGGAATTCACGTCATCCCCGGGAGCGTTTTCTTAAACTTAGCTTGGGAGGTCAAAAGGCAAACCCGGCATATAGATGATGGCCTTTAAGCAATGTGGTACTTTTTAACACAGTGCAAGTCCAAGGAAGGGAGCACGATGGATTAGTGGTGAGCATGTTCGCCTCACACCGCCAGGGTCCGGGTTCGATTCCCGTCTGGGCAATGTGTGTGTGAAGTTTGCATGTTCTCCCCGTGCCTCAGGGGGTTTTTCTCTGGGTTCTCCGGTTTCCTCCCGGTCCAAAAACATGCACGGTAGGTTGATTGGCACCTTGGAAAATTGTCCCTGGTGTATGAATGTGTGTGAATGTGAGTGTGTGTGTGCCCTGTGATGGGTTGGCATTCCATGCCTTAATGCCCATAGGTGTTTGAGATAGGCACTGGCTCCCCGTGACCCGAGGGAAGATCGGCTATAGCAGTAGAAGATGAATGAATGAAGTCCAAGGAAAACAGCGTGACGTCTTCGACAGGACATGTTTTCTAATTCGAGAGAGCTGGTGTTACATCAATCTTTTATTCCGTCCCCCCATTCAAAACAGATGGCAGCGGGGATTCTTGAACCGTTTGCAAACAGCATGGGAACCAGATTTGAGTCTGCATTGACAATTAGCTTGAGTTATTGAGCTTTATTTGCAGCACCTTGGTGAGAAATGAAATCATACACGGGTCCTTATTTGGATTGGACTGGATATTTCGTTGACCTTGCAAAGAACTGTCTCTTTATATACTAATCTCCTGATGTATTGTACGTGCGATCGAGCGACTCCCCAAAGGAAATGTGGTGCAATGCGGCTCCAATGTAAACTTTAGCCCTGTAAGTTGCGAAGTGAGAGAAGCTCAATGCCAAGTGCAGCGAAGCAGGAAACAGCTGCCGGTTTTACAATTTGGCAGGGTTGAAATTTCTTGCGTTTTAAACGGTCCCACGTCAGTCGTTTGACAACCCTTTGAAATCGTCCTCCATTCGAAGGCTTGTTGGGAGATTGAAGGAATTGTTGACAGCCACATTCTCGAGGGGTCCAATGGTTCCTACGGAGACTCGGGTTCGTTATATGGTGCATTTACTACCTGGCACAGCTATTACTTCCATAATAGTGGGGTTTGGTGTTTTACTAGAGACAGTCCATGCGCGAATGTATTTATAATAGACAGTCTTTATTTGTCTTTATTTGTCATATATACGTTATAGAAAGTGTTTCATTGCATATTCTAGCCTTTTTTTTTGGTAGCTGTTGTCAGAGCACAGGGTCAGCCATGCCATTAAAGCACAGAGGGTTAAGGGCCTTGCTCATGGACCTAAGAGGGGCAGCTTGGCGATACCGGGTCTCGTAACCCAGCCAGTGAGCTACGCTACACCCTCCCTGCTTTAACCGCAATCGAAGGGGTGAAAAATTCTGGACGAAAGCCAAATGCGAGGATGTCAACACTGTATTCATGGTGTATGAATTCGAGCCTGACAGTTCCTCAGCCCCGATCGCACCACTCAAGTCTCAACAAGATATGTGCTCGAGAAATGTGACAGCTCCGTGGTGGCCCCATAAAAGTCCATGAAAGTCATGCATGTTTTTCTTTCTTTTTTTTTTTTATTTATGGCCCCGGGGATATTCCACTTTTAGACTATAATTATGAATTATTTGAGTTTACAGCAAAAAAAATAAAAAAACGCAAACGCATTTCCATTGTTTTCCACAGCCCTGTTCAATTACCACCTCTTGGACTCGGTCCAGTGTTCGGAAGCCATCATGAGCGGCACCTCGTACGAGACTGTGGAGGGCAGCAACATCGAAATCGGCTGTGATGGAGAGAGCCTCACCGTTAACGGCGTCAAGATGGTGCTCAAGAAGGACATTGTCACCAGCAATGGAGTTATTCATCTGATTGATCAGGTGCTCATTCCAAACTCAGGTGAGCAGCATTTTGCTTCATAATACCTTGTATGTAAACACTGGATGTGCCCTATATTCAACATCCTTTTTTTGATACTTTCTCCTACAAGCTAAGCAAGTGATGGAGCTGGTCGGCCAATCACAGTCCACCTTTGGCGACATGGTGTCAGAGCTGGGTTTGTCTGCAGCCATGAAAGGGGAGGTGGAGTACACGCTGTTGGCTCCCCTCAACACCGTCTTCAGTGGTACGTTCATTCAAATGAACTCCTGTCATCAGGACGTGATCATATCTATCTTTTCTTACTTTTCCTATTGGTTTAAAGTTCTCCATCAATCTTCTCCTTCTCTCTACACTCCAATCACTTCTACTCAAACAACATCAAGTGTGTAGCGAAGGATACGGTATATACCCGACTTTCCGTTACCAAGAATGTTTATCCGTAATATTGTACGTAGGTTTATTTATGGTTTATCATGGAGCTTTATTTGACATCAAATCACATACATAGGGTCATATGAGGCCTAAAATTAGCCGAGAGAAATCCAAGATGTCCAAAATAACAGAAATCCTTCATTTGAAGAAGCGAATATACATATTTAATACGAATAACTGGTCATCTCAAGTATAACCGAAGTACTAATTTGGTTGTGTATAGTTAGATATGAGATCACAGGGTCCATCGGGGTTATGCAAACCACCATAACAGACCACCAAAGCGGTGCTGTATGTGCATGTGTGTATATCTGATGATGACTGCATAGAAACATTGGTGCATGTCCTAAAATGGTATCGTATCTCTTTCATGGAGAGGATATGTTAAAAGGATGAAGGTCCGCGTATATTAAAGTGAAAATGGGACAAGGGGAAGGGTTGAAATATATTTATTCATTAATATACTTCAGTTTGGGGAAAACCTGTTGCATGACTATGTAACGAATAAAAAAAAAAAACATGCTGCAAGACTAAATCACAAAAAAAACAAAAAATATATATATATAGATTTCCACCAATCAAAAATAATTACATATCCTATAAGAGCGTCATGGTACAATGGATTCCATTTCCTGAAAGTCAGCTATTTTTTTTTCGAACCGTAGATGATGTCATGGCAATGGACCAGGATGACCTGCGGATTATTCTGGAAAACCACATCCTAAAGAACAAGATAGTGTTGAGTCAGCTGTTTAATGGCCAGCGTCTGGAGACTCTTGGAGGAAAGTTCCTCCGGGTGTTCATCTACCGCACAGTGAGTTTCTAAGCCAATTGCAGCACAGTAATGGGGAGGGAGGGGGGGGGGAATGTTTAATAGAAATTTTTGTACTCTTTATACCTTAATAAACCTTAATAGAATCCTTATGTCCATAAATGACCTGGTCATCCAATTTGCATATTCATATTTATTCATTATAAACCATTATCTCTATAGAAAATTAATAATAATTAAATGTAATATTTAAAAAAAAAAACCTAAAACAAGCAGGCAGTGAAACATCTCGTAAAACTTGAAACATGAAATGCATAAGCTATCAATTCAACTTATTATGTGTCTTAAAAGGCGGTCTGCATCGAGAATGCCTGCATGATTCGGGGAAGCAAAGAGGGAATTAACGGCGCTCTCCATCTCCTGAGGACTCTGATCAAACCGGCCGAATCCAGCATGTACCTCGTGCTGAGTAATCACGGAGGCTTCAAGTAAGCGAAGACAGATACATTGATTAGTTTAGCAGGATTTGCATTATACACTAAAAAAAGGCGTGTTTGTATGTGGTAAGGGGCACGGTGGTTTAATGGTTAGCACATTCACCTCACATCTCCAGGGTCCGGGTTGGATTCCCGTCTCGGCCATGCGTTTGTGGAGTTTGCATGTTCTTCTCCCCGTGCCTCAGGGGGTTTTTTTACTCCGGGTTTTCTCCGGGTTCTCCCGGTTCCTTTCCTCCCGGTCCAATACATGCACGGTAGGTTGATTGGCACCTTGGAAAATTGTCCCTAGTATATTAATGTGTGTGTGTATGTGAGTGTGATTGGTTGGCAATCCATCCAGGGTGTATCCTGCCTTAATGCCCATAGACGCCTGAGATAGACCGTGACCCGAGGGAAGATCGGATATAGCGGTAGAAGATGAATGAATGAATGAATATATGTGGTAAAGATTTATTTGTATATAAGCAACCATGGCAACCCTGGTTAGAGTTTTCCAAGCCAAACAGAGTTGGGTTTGGTACGAGATTGTCGATGTGGAAAAAAAATGTCCACAGACGGCAGTTTTTTGAGTTAGTCCAAACCACCAAGGCCTCGTTTACAGCAAATTTCAAAAACATTGCTGATGCTGAAGGGAAACAGTGGCTCTAAGTATTTTTGAAAGATTTCAAGAAGCAAATGTGATTATGAAGAGGATAATGGTTGCTGTAATGTCAACAAAAATAAAATGCATGCTCACCAATATTCATTTCCTACAGTAATCATGAAAAAAGGACATAAAGTACATGCATTTTTTCCCCTATTATTTAGGGGGTTATTTAAGAGACGTTTGTGGTAATGACTTGAACAGTAATGCTCTATAGAACTCATTAGCTAATATACCAACAAAACAAGAAAGAAATTTAGCACATTGACATCCACATCGAGCACATTGTATAATAACGACAGCTCTCAGTGATTTCTATACAGGTGCCGTATAGCTTTTTGCCATTCGAGCCCGGTGGGTTTCATGTCACTAATGCAGTTTTAATATGATGCGGTTCTTCTTCTAATCTGACAGCTTCGGAAAAAAAATTTCAGCTCGAAGGAAGACTCACAGTGATTATGCATAGCCTTAGGGGCTGTAAATGGTAAAGGGATGGAGAAAAAAAAAGACGTTTGACAATAAAGGCTCTATACAGTCATGCTGCATGCCAATATTTATCTTTGATTCCATTTCACAAAGGGCTCTAGCGGAGGTTACACTAGAGGGTGCTATACAGTCTTAAAAATTGTGGTTTTCATATGTATAGTTAAAAAAAAAAAATAAATAAATAATATATATATATATATATATATATACAGACGTGGACAAAATTGTTGGTACCCTTTGGTCAATGAAAGAAAAAGTCACAATGGTCACAGAAATAACTTTAATCTGACAAAAGTAATAATAAATAAAAATTCTATAAATGTTAACCAATGAAAGTCAGACATTGTTTTTCAACCATGCTTCAACAGAATTATGTAAAAAAATAAACTCATGAAACAGGCATGGACAAAAATGATGGTACCCCTAGAAAACACAGAAAATAATGTGACCAAAGGGACATGTTAATTGAAGGTGTGTCCACTAATTAGCATCACAGGTGTCTACAACCTTGTAATCAGCCATTGGGCCTATATATATGGCTCCAGGTAATCACTGTGTTGTTTGGTGATATGGTGTGTACCACACTCGACATGGACCAGAGGAAGCAAAGGAAAGAGCTGTCTCAAGAGATCAGAAAGAAAATTATAGACAAGCATGTTAAAGGTAAAGGCTAATAAGCTATAAGACCATCTCCAAGCAACTAGATGTTCCTGTGAGTACAGTTGCACATATTATTCAGAAGTTTAAGATCCATGGGACTGTAGCCAACCTCCCTGGACGTGGCCGCAGGAGGAAAATTGATGACAAATCTAAGAGACGGATAATCCGAATGGTAACAAAAGAGCCTAGAAAGACTTCTAAAGAGATTCAAGGTGAACTTCATGCTCAAGGAACATCAGTGTCAGATCGCACCATCCGTCGTTGTTTGAGCCAAAGTGGACTACATGGGAGACGACCAAGGAGGACACCATTGTTGAAAACGAATCATAAAAAAGCAAGACTGGAATATGCCAAACTACATGTTGACAAGCCACAAAGCTTCTGGGAGAATGTCCTGTGGACAGATGAGACAAAAATCGAAGTTTTTGCCAAGGCACATCAGCTGTATGTTCACAGACGAAAAAATGAAGCATATCAAGAAAAGAACACTGTCCCTACTGTGAAACATGGAGGAGGCTCTGTTATGTTCTGGGGCTGCTTTGCTGCGTCTGGCACAGGGTGTCTTGAATCTGTGCAGGGTACAATGAAATCTCAAGACTATCAAGGAATTCTAGAGAGAAATGTACTAGCCAGTGTCAGAAAGCTTGGTCTCAGTCGCAGGTCATGGGTCTTGCAACAGGACAATGACCCAAAACACACAGCTAAAAACACCCAAGAATGGCTAAGAGGAAAAAATTGGACTATTCTAAAGTGGCCGTCTATGAGCCCTGACCTCAATCCTATTGAGCATCTTTGGAAGGAGCTGAAACATGCAGTCTGGAAAAGGCACCCTTCAAACCGGACACAACTGGAGCAGTTTGCTCATGAGGAGTGGGCCAAAATACCTGCTGAGAGGTGCAGATGTCTCATTGACAGTTACAGGAAGCGTTTGATTGCAGTGATTGCCTCAAAAGGTTGCGCAACAAAATATTAAGTTAGGGGTACCATCATTTTTTGTCCATGCCTGTTTCATGAGTTTATTTTTTTACATAATTCTGTTGAAGCATGGTTGAAAAACAATGTCTGACTTTCATTGGTTAACATTTATAGAATTTTTATTTATTATTACTTTTGTCAGATTAAAGTTATTTCTGTGACCATTGTGACTTTTTCTTTCATTGACCAAAGGGTACCAACAATTTTGTCCACGTCTGTATATATATATATATATATATATATATATATATATATATATATCATATATATATATATATAATTTTAAAGCACATAAACAGTAAGAAATATGATTATTGGAAACGGCGTCCTTATTGCTTTCAGGATCTTTTTGAGTCTGATGGAAGCAGCTGGTCTGACTGAATTGCTGACACAGGAGGGTGATTTCACCCTGTTTGCCCCGAGCGACGAGGCTCTTGCCGGCCTCACCGAGAGAGACATCAACATTCTGAAGGGTAAATCTGAGTCTTTTGCATTATATCTATACACCAATAGTTTCTAATGATTGTTGTACAAAACCAGAGATGCTAGATAGATGATAGATAGATAGATAGACAGACAGACAGACAGACACCAACGAAATGCACTTTTAGCATCTACCAGATGTGCATATATTAACAATGTGCAAATAGGAGTGAGTATATGTACAGTGAGTGATATAAATAAATATGATATAAATATTCACAACAGTGGTGCAGCAAGTGTTATATGTATAGATATCTGTAAATATTTCAATATATTTAGATTGTTTTGTATTTTTCATCGTTATTTCTTGAGTTGTTATCTATTTTTTATATTGAGAATGTTATTGAGGTGCATCCACAGTTTCGCTGTGCTTCATGTATAACGCTCTATTCTATTCCAACAACATAGTTTCTCTTTTTCTACATTAGGTGACATTAACGCCCTCAGAGCCATCCTCCTCTACCACTTCAGCAAAGGCATTTTCATCGGCGGAGGTTTGGAGTCCGGAGTCACTAATCTGCTCAGATCCCTCCAAGGCAGTAACCTCAAAGTCTTATATGTAAGTGTTTGGAAACAATGCCAGTCCTCTCTTTACTGGTTTGTGTTTTTCAGGCTTTTTAGTAAATCCAGTGTCAATCACATGTGAAACCCCCTCCCCCGCTTTTTTTTTTGTTTTCTTTGCTGAAGGCGTATGAATAGACTTATTTTAAACGAATGAGGTTCAAAAGTTGAACAGAGTGTGTGTTTAACGGGTGGGAGACGAATGCTTGACCTTACATGCCGACACTATTTCACACAGCATGCTACACTCGACTGCTGTTATTTATTTTGTCTCCTTTCCCCGAGCTACTAAAGAATGAAAACCTACAGGACACTATAGAGCAGTGATCCCCAACCTCCGGGCCGCACAAGAAATCATCAATTATTTCCGTTTTATTTATCCGAACTTTTATTTTGCAAAATATTTTATTTTGAAAAATTACCATATTCCGTATACCGACCATGGATTCGCTTTTATTATTATATTTGCAATATATGGCATGTAAGGTCAAGCGTTGACCTCGTTGATATAAAGGATCCTATAGATCATTAGTTAATTATTTAATTATTTATATAATTGAGAATTCCTTTAAAAACAAACGTGCAAAGATATTTACTAGTTTTACATAAAAAAATAAAAATGCCATTAGGTATTTACATTGTACCAATTTACTTTGTATGTATTTACAGGGGGCCGGCGGTATGCAGGTGGACTCCGTGCAAATTCCCGAGTCTGACCTCATGGCTTCAAATGGAGTCATTCATATCACCAAGAGTCTCCTGTACCCTTCAGGTGTGGCTTACATAACACTAAATACAGTAGCATTCACTAACAAACGAAGGCATCAGCAGCTTTCTGTCATCCATCTTTCACGTAAAAAGCCTCATTCCATCCCTTTTTTTTTTGGTGTTTGTTTTTGCAGATGTTCCAGTTGGAAGCCAGGAATTCCTTTCCCTCCTGAGACGGTTCATCAGGTACTTCCAGATAAAGGTACAATTTACCAGGGGGGGGGAAAAAAAGACATTGAAAATTGTTAGTTATATAATTTAAGATTTATAATGCGAGATTATTGTTAATTATATTATAAAAAGAATCAATTATTTTATACTGTTTTACTCTTAATGGTCAGCTGTTCTGACATTATTAGATGTTGACTAATCTGTATAAAATGTGTTAAATGTAGCATGTGTCAGATCTTCCACTAATGAAGCTAATCAGTTATTGTTATTTCTTTTATAGGGTAGTTATAGATAAAGCTAAATGGCTAAATATATATATATAAGAATATATATATATAGGGGCACAGTGGTTTGATGGTTAGCACACCTCCAGGGTCTGGGTTCGATTCCCATCTCGGCCATGTGTGTGTGGAGTTTGCATGTTCTTCCCGTGTCTCAGTGGGTTTTTCTCCGGGTTCTCCGGTTTCCTCCCCTGTCCAAAAACATGCACGGTAGGTTGATTGGCACCTTGGAAAATTGTCCCTACTGTGTGAATGTGTGTTTGAGTGTGTGTGTGTGTGTGTGTGTGTGTGTCCTGCGATGGGTTGGCATTCCATCCAGGGTGTATCCTGCCTTAATGCCCATAGACGCCTGAGATAGGAACAGGCTCCCCGTGACCCGAGGGAAGATCAGATATAGCGGTAGAAGATGAATGAATGAATATATATATATATATATCAATTGAATTATTCATTAATAGTTTGAACTTGGAATCAGCCGTGATGGACAGTAACAAAGTAAATGTTACTTATTCCTTACTGTACTTAAGTCACTTTATCACGTATCTCTACATATCTTTAGAACATGAACATCTTTCAGAACATGAACGATCAGGTCCATACTGAAAAAAAAACAGTCGTTCCTTTCTTGTTTATGAGTGGATAAAACTGAAATATGTATAATATAATATGTTAATGTAAACAAAAAAAACTCCTTACACAACACCCGTGGACTTATTTGAGCAATGTAGTTTAGATTAGAAAGAATGATGTCTAGTATTAGGTATTTAAGCTCTGAGAGACAGAGATCAAACATGTATATATTAATAGCATACAAAAATATCCGTTCTTTTTTTTTTTACACAGTATGTATCGGGCTACAAATTTCAGGAGATTCCGCTGACATTCATGAGTAAGTCCGATGAAACATATCATGTTGTATTTCAATGTCGTTTATTATGGCGACGCTCTGAACTCTTTTACGTTCCTTCTTTTATAGAGAGAGTCGTCACAGGTATCGTACACTACTGATCATTTAAGCATGGTATGAAAACAACATGTGAAAACAAAGTGCTTATTTGTACACCTCGCACGAATGCCGTTGCAGTTGGTGGCCAGCCGTCCGTTACTAAATTTACCCAAATCATCGAAGGAGACCCAAGCATGACCCACGTCACCAGGGTTATCGAAGGTGACCCATCCCTAACCAAGGTTACAAGAGTCATTCACGGAGACCCAACCTTAACCAAGTTCACAAGGGTCGTTCAAGGAGATCCCTCCCTTACTAAATTCACAAGAGTCATCGAAGGCGACCCCAGCCTTACTAAAGTCACAAGGGTCATCGAAGGCGACCCCACCCTTACTAAAGTCACAAGGGTCATCGAAGGCGACCCCACCCTTACTAAAGTCACAAGGGTCATCGAAGGCGACCCCACCCTTACTAAAGTCACAAGGGTCATTCACGGAGATCCGAGCATCACCAAGGTGACACGGGTAGTCGAAGGGGAGCCAACTATTACCAAAGTGACCAGAGTTATTGAAGGTAATACTCCTTTTTTTCTCTCGAATAATTTGTTTACGAAGATCGTTGTCTTTTAAATTAAAGAAACGAAGAAACACAACCAGAATCCAGAGGTTTTGTCACCCGTCAGACTCACGTGTACAGTTCAATCATTTAATGTTAATGGTCAGCTGTTTTACAATTAAATACAACCAAGAATCCACAGTGAAAAAAAACGCCAGACAAAACACCCGTGGACTTATTTGTACAATATATTTTAAGTAGTTGAAAAGAAGGTTTTAAGCTTATGATAATTGTAATAGATACCAATCGGTGTTTGATGATGTAATGTCATTGCATGTCTATTCATAGATTTGTAATGCTGAGAGTAACATTTGTGCTGTTTCTTATAAACTGGGTTGATTAAGCAAGAGGCTTGTGATATGTAATAAATAATAGTACTTTGGATACTTGGCTATGTTTGAAGGGTAAATACTTTAGTGATTTTACTCTAGTGAAAATATAAAGGGAGCACTTTTACTGGAGGGATATTTTACAGAGTGTATCTTTCGACTTTTACTCAAGTGCATGGATTGTGAGATCATTTAAAGTGAAACAAATGGTGGATTAAAAAAAAATAAATCATAATGTAGAAATGTGTATATAATATAGCAATTTAGACCGTTAATGAGCATCAAGTAATAAGCACAGAATTCCATCTGAAACCCAGAGATTTTTGCTACATAAGCGTTTTTGGTGCTCTCCGGGGAACGTGGAAGCAATTAACCATGCTTAAAATGTTCTGCACCGACAGGTCCGGAGGTATTTTTCGGCAACTACGGCGAAACGGAGCACAATGGTAGTGCGATGTCCCGAGCGATACCTTTTCGACGCATGCTTATAATGGGGTTAAAGCTAGAAATAGCCAATCTTCTCTTCCTGCTGTTTTCCTCTTATCAACTTTTTACCGCCAAACCCCTTAAAATCCCAGCATGCAGATTTAACATTCTGGCTCTCATAATTTTCGTGCAATCAATACATGTTTATATTACAACTTGATAGAATGATATTTGGTCAATCCATGGATCAGAAGCTGAGACTTTAAGGGGCTTAAACTCTTTAATTTCTTTAATGCTCCTCCTGGAGGACAACACAATGTTCAATTCATAGTTATTGCAAAGAATTTCGAGCCACAAATAAAGCAGCGCTATGAAAAGAAAGACACTATGACCTGAAATCCAAATCGTTCATAAATGTCCAAATTCCTATGAATTGAAATTCTGAGTTTTTATTTATTTATTTATTTATTTTTATCTTAACTAAATAAATAAATAAAAATGTTGCGTGCCAAAATTTCTCCCCCTATTTCCTTTCTCCGATTTCTCTCCCAGTGCTGTCCATGTCAAAAACTTTCAACCTGCAGGAAAGTGATAATGCAGCTCTGTGTTTAAGGCCTCCTGATGCTCAGAATATCAGAGCTACAAAGCAACCCCTGTTGGGCCTCTGAGCAAGCCCCTTAATCTAAACGAAATGCGTGATGTTTAACAAATCTTAATTATTCCTTACAGGGCCTCAGACGGAGTACTACAATTTGGGCACGGATGCTGAGATATTTACCAACATTCAAGGTATGATTTGAATGTGGTTTTCCACATTATGTCATGCACTTTTTTTTTTGGACAAACCTTGATAATATTGGATTTGTTTCGTTACAGAAGGAAGACGAGTGCCAGGAAGGCGTGTGCAATGTAAGGCCTTTGATTTACCAGATCTTTAGTATTTAAAGACCAACTTCATTTATATAACTGGGCAATTGGGGGTTAAACATCTTGCTCAGGAGGCCTACTAGTGGCAGCTTGGTGGTGGGATTTGATCCTGCAATGTCCTGGCCCAGGCGCCAGTGCCTTAACCACTGAGCTATCACGTACTTCAAGCATATTTACGTTTTAAAAAGACTTCTACAGAAGTTGAAGTATCCACACAAGCTTTTTACTCAAGCAAAAGTGTAAAAGTACTGGGTTCAAAAAAAGTATAAATGGTATAAATGTAAAGGACTAAAGCATAGGCAGCACCGATCGCTAATTTATTTGCCGTTTATCTACAGAACTCCTTACTGTAGCTTCATTTACAGAGGATGACGAGAAAGAACCCGTTTAATAAAAGTGGAAAAATAATCACTTTTAAGAAATAATCTGTTTGTTGAATAACGACCCCAACACTGGTTTATGTCCTTGCTGGAATGTGACGTGATTCGTTGTCGTGTACAAGTGCGACAGATCGCGTACAAAACAATAGGGTGTCGGAATGGTACATGTTTATATCTCATCCAACCACAATCACATTCACTCTATCTAATAGAAAGTACAGATCATTGTAAGGAGTAGAAGCTTATAGAAGAATAGACACCCAAAAGTGCTACTTATGTAAGGTAACAACGTATTTATATTTCATTACTTGACAGCTACCACTTTTTGCAGTATGTTTGACGTAGTAAATCCAGGATCAGCGCATTGAATACGATATCCGGGTGTCATTTTGTTTGGGATTGGGGTTGGGGGGGGGGGGGGGGGGGGGGGTTTCCAGATGTGATACACTTTCATAACACAATCAAAACCTCAATAGGCTTTGTGATGTCAGATCTTTCAGAAATAATGGGCAAAAAAAAAGTAGTGGAAACCAAAATGAAATTTCATGAAATGCAGCCACACATTGGTTTTATTTTTATGTCTATTAAGGTCTGTGAATCATAAATAACAGTGCCATTAATATATTGTTTTAGGTCAAGCACACACACACACACACACACACTTAGGTAATTTCCTCCATCTGTGTTTTCCAGCTGGTGTCAGAAGGAGAACCAGGATGACCAGCCAACCCAAGAGTCAGTGAGATGGGAAAAACAACTGGACCCTTCAATGTTTAAAAGAAATCAGGGGTTCAATCAGGGGGAAAAGTGGCCTCTCTTAATAAGAGCGAGTCCGATTGGTGCTCGGCTCAAATCAAATAGAGATGAAATGATATTGGCAATCAGTGTATGTGTTTTGTTTATTAGCACATCCAGGGAGGAATTTCAATACCAAACTGTCCCTTTTGTCTGTATATATATTTTTTTATTATAGTTTTTTTTTTAAATCAATTTGATTTTTAGGCAAAAAAATGTCAAGGCAAGACGTTGGAAATTGCACACAACTGTGCATTATTTTTTTTTTTTTAACACTAAATTCCATTCAGTAGATCTGTGTCGGAGAATATATATGTGAGCATATGGTGAAACTCCTTAAACCAAGAAATTGAATTCAGATTTTCGTTTTCGGGTTGGGGTTGTACTTCTGCATGGCCAAAGATTTCATGGTGCTCCTGTTCAGTATTTGTTTCTTTTTATTTTGGAAAAAATAATAAAAGATTGCAAGATTTTGTTTAAAAAAAAAAAAAACGTTTCCTTGGATCATTTTTTGCATTAAATTCTTGTGTAATACTTCAGTTGTATCATCTGAATGTGGCTAATATACATGAAAAGTGTACACACCCATGTTGAAAATGACATCAGGTATGTGCAAATAGGATATGTTTAGTAGTAACCAGCAATATTCAATATTGAAAAACATATAAACATGTTTTATGGGGGAACAAATGATTGTATTGGTTATCCCATAGATGACCCTTTAAAACCAGCCAGACTTTCCTAAGATCATTTATTCCTTACAAAATCTTTCAGATCGACCAGACCATTAGGTTTTTGCCAGAAATTCAGTCTGACCATTTTTGAATTTGGTTTCCAAATTCTTGATGATGATGTCATTTTTTTGGGATTGGGTTTGTACATTGGGAGGTTCTCAAGCCTATAATCCCTGTTGAGAAGATTTTAAAAGTATGATCCTGATACCACCCAGAGCTATTCGGACCAAAGTCTTGCAGAATGTCTTTTAAAGTTTATACCCACATTTACTTTGATCGAATTTTTGCCAAAACAGAAGATAATTATTTATTGTTTCCCACAATAATGCCGGCATTGCTACGTTACATTATTTGCTTCCTATTAGGCAGCTTTTTCAGTTCAGCTCAGTTTTATTTGTATAGCTCATTTAAAAAGGCCATTATCTTTGTAAAGCTGCTTCGAGACAAAGTGTTAGTAAAATAGCGTATACGTTTGTTCGTTATAGTTGCACATTTATTCCTAATAAAGAAGCCAGTGGTGACTGCAGTAAGGGAAAACTATTGAAGCATTTAGAGGAACCAGACTCAAAAGGGTATCAATCATCATCCACATCAGATGTTTGTTTTGTTCTTTCAGCAGAAAATGACTAAATTGATGTTTAGTATGCTAACTACATAAACATGAACATTAATAAATAAATAAATAAATAAATAAATGATGCAAAATAAAATGCGTTAAACCAACTATCATTGCAATATGATGGCTTTTATATTGTACTGCAGTATATAATATTTTATTTAACATGCCTGGTTAAATTTATTAAACATTGCTGTAGGCTTTATGACGATCTATATATTTTTCTATATTTCTTTATTTGTCACGTACACAGTTGTACAGGGATGTATAACTAGCAGTAAAATGTAGTGCAGGTTGACTCCAACAGATAGGCAGAAAAAGGAGAATTAATTTAAAAAAAAACACACGCACACAAGAAAAAGGAACAAAGGACAAAGAGAGGTTGAGAATGAAGGGAATAAATATAAAATATAAAAAAAAACACTACAATTGCTGTATTTGCCAATGGCACAGGAATACACTTAGAAACTAAAAGAAACATAACTGCTTTATCACTGTAATGCTGCTTTGCGATGAGCACAGTTAGCATGTATTGTTTTTAGCATGTTAGCATGTGTTATTTTTCAGTAGGCTACTTACTGAGTGTTATTGAAAGGCACATTCCTGTTAGTGATTATTACTGGTAGCATTGTCTGTATAAAGCTGCTTTGAGACAAAGCATTGATAAAATACCTTTGTTTGGTATAATTGTTATAATTGTGTTGGAATGTTTAATTCCAAACCTGATCCAATATACATACCTTGTGGTTTTCAAATAAGCCTTAATAACTTGATCACTTGGATCAGGTGTTTTTAATTACGCTTGAAGCTAAACTCTGCAGGTCCTCTGCCCTTTTTATAGCGAAGTTTGACGCTCCTGATTTAGAGGAATCAGACATAAAAGGGAATCCATCGTCATCCCAATCAGATTTGTGTTTTGTTCTTTCAGCAGAAACCCTAAATTCATGTTTAGCATGGGAGGTGGGGGCTCAGTGGTTAAGGCGTTGGGCTCTGGTCCGGAAGGTCACAGGATCAAATCCCACCACCAAGCTGCCACTAGTGGGCCCTTGAGCAAGGCCCTTAACCCTCAATTGCTCAGGTGTAAGTCGCTCAGGATAAGGGCGTCTTCCAAATGCTGTAAATGTTTGCTGGCTACACAAGCACACAAGCAAACGAATAATCAATGATGATTAATAAATAAATGATGTAAAAAAAAAAAAAACTCTCATTGACATTTGATGGCTTTTATTTTATATTGCTGTATATAGGCTTTTATTTAAAATGCCTGTCCTGCCTTTCTCTATCATTTACACTTGACAGCTTCTTTAGAATGTAAATATTGCTGTAGGCTAAAGCTCTATATGATGATCAATTAGTTCTTTTATCACTCACTGGATGATTAAATAAAAAAATAAAAAAAAACACTACAAGGCTGGAATATCTTGGAGCAAAACATGAAGCGGCAAAGCTCTTGGCACAGAAACGGGATATTTCTGTCATCTGGTTATTCCGCAGTACTTGTGCTCTTATCTCATCTTTTATGATGAGACCTTAGGCTATAAGACTCATGGCAGTCATGTCAAGGTTCTAAAGAGTAGGAGATTTTCTTTGCCTGCCATTCAAATAGTGGGATCAGCTTTTACATTTTTTACATAGCTTTTACATTTCCTAAACTTATACCTAAAACAATAGCTTTGGTAGGAACCTAACTTTAGGTCCAGTGTAAGTCTGTTACATATTTTGTATATGAACTCTGCATTTTAACATTAGGATACCATTTTCCAATCTTTTGCCAAATAGGTTATTACTCATACCCTCATACCAGAAAAAAGAATGCCAGTCCCAGAGTGGGTGCATTGACTGATAAAAAAAATAACTACCTTTAAACAAGTACAGACATTTATGTCAAAGTTAACATTTAGTAGATATTTTTGCCCAGTATTGGCCCCCTACCCAAACCTCTCGCCCAGCCTACATTGGTTGTTGGTTGCCAGGAATTGGGGGGAAAAAAACTGCCAAGCTCAATGTGGAGTAATTTATATTGCTTGCAGGAGAAATATAAATTACTCCACATTGAACTTGGCGGGGCACAGTGGTTTAGTGGCTAGCATGTTCTCCTCACACCTCCAGGGGTCCGGGTTCGATTCCCGTCTCGTCCATGTGTGTGTGTGGAGTTTGCATGTTCTCCCCGTGCCTCATGGGTTTTTCTCCAGGTTCTCCGGTTTCCTCCCCGTAGGTTGATTGGCAACTTTGAAAATTGTCCCTAGTGTATGAATGTGAGCCCTGTGATGGGTTGGCATTCCATCAAGGGTGTATCCTGCCCTAATGCCCATAGACGCCTGAGATAGGCACAGGCTCCCCGTGACCCGAGGGAAGATCGGATATAGCGGTAGAAGATGAATGAATGAATGAATGAATGAACTTGGCAGTTTTTTATTTTAATTTTAAGTCTTAGCTAAATCTTCCTGACCATCATTAACCATTGCACCAAACATTTACTCTTGTTCTCAATGTTTTGACATCTTTGTGGAGACCACTCTGTGGATGGTTCAACAATAACAGTCTAAAAAGCCATGACGTTACTGAGCAATGCACAAACTTCATGACTGTATTTAGACTGTCATTAATATCAACACTAAAGACCACAGGTTGCATTTAAGAGCAGCTTATGAATGATGCAACTGTAATGGACGGACATTTGGTGCTGAGGAAGGAGCTTTTTTTATTGCCGTATTTGTCCCTGGCTCGCACATTAGGGATAAAGTTATAAACTAAAAGAACTTTATCTCTGTAAAGCTACATTGTGATGATGCCAGTTACTAAAATACAGTGTTGGATCGTCAGGGCCTACAAGGCCTTTTCTGCTGGCCTAAGAAATATCTGAATCACAAACTGATATCACTTATATTTTGTCCATCAGTACTTATTCAATAATTCCAAATCGTCTATTCGCTTCCTTTCATATCCGTCATAAGCAAATGTAGTTGCTTTTCCGATGCTTGTGCAGCTTCCAGACATGTATTTTCACATTAAAGCATTGAACCAATCACATTTCAGCCATTATTTGTTGCCAGGAGGGGTCAAAGTCAGAGAAGTCTGCCTCGAGGCCTTCACAATCCATTCTGCAGCACCTCTAACACACAATAAATGTTGATGAAACTGCTGCTTCAACCAATCAGATTTTGAGTTGGTGTCACCAGCGCCCTCTAGCAGGCGTATGACATCACCATATTCAGAGCCGTTGATTGGATAGTCTAGATTGGGTCCAATTTAGCTATTTTTGTCGCCCCACAATGTCTGAAGGAGAAGAAAAGACAGATCAAGTGGCAGATTTACTATCAAGGCCATTTTCAAGTCGGACTTTTCAGGAAAAGCCGGACATTGTTAAGAAAGTTTGAGTAAAATGCTGCTGTTTTCCTAAATAATATTGCGAGTTTATTATTGATGTTTCTTATGTGGAGCTGCAGTAGTTCGCCCCTGGTTTGTTTATTCAGTACAGGCATTTATTGTGTCTACAGCAATGGCAATTTATACTGAATTTCTGCATATTAAGATGCTTTTTATAACCATAAAATCAATTCTTGACGGAGCACTACTGAAGGCCTAGGTGTGAAATGCACGGTCACGCTACTGCTAAAATATCTACGCACATAATAAGGAATTGAATTATTGTTTTCTTGCATGCCCTGTGTTGCTAAATGACTAGAGTTAGCATGTCTTGTTTTTAGCATGTTAGCATGTCTTCTTTTTCAGTTCTTACTGAAGTATTATTGGAGGGTAGATTTCTGTTAATGGTCAGCACTTTAACTAAGAATTATTATTATTATTATTATTATTTTTATTATTATTAAACTTAGCATCAGCATTAGCAATAGCCATAGCTCTACCATCATCTATGATGCTCTATCATTCTTCCCATTTATGCAACATGTAGTTGTATTCAGTCTGTGTGATTATAAACTCTCAATAAACCCATGATTGAGTGTCTTTTAGTGTCCTGGAGTGTCCCTTGTTAAATACCATCCCCACCTACGTTTCCTCTCACCTCCCTAAATCATTACAAAAGGTGGACTAAATTACACTAAATTACCCCTAATTCTGAAAGAATGTGTGAATGTGTGAGTTTTACGGTGCCCTGAGGTAGACCTTATCCAGGCTGTATTTTTTGGCTTACCACCAGCATTTCTGGGAAAGATTGTGGATCTATCATGACCCTGAGCAGGAAGAAGTACTTCATCAGATAAACTGATGAACAAAGTTGTTAGTGTTGTGCATTTCTTGCACTGGCGAGTAAACTATAGATGGAATGGGTTTAACCTGAAATGCAATACGTTAAAACCATCACATATGCACCACATAGATGGCTTTTTTCTTTTTAAGGAGACACAGGTCATCTGCAGACCCAGGTCAGGGTCAGCCATGTTAAACAACCCCTGGAGTACAGAGGGTTAACGACCATGCTCAAGAGCTCAATAGGTGGCATCTTGGAGATACTGCGACTTGAACCACTGACCTCCCGATCAGTCACCCAGAGCCTTAACACCCTGAGCTACCACCACCATCTAAATCCAACCAAAGAAAATGCATTTTGGAGACTAATCAATCATCTCGATAGGATCAGACATTGTTGCATTAATCAATAAAGAACATAGTAAATAGTAGAATAGAATAGAACTGTGCAGACTTATCCCGAATTCTCCACTTGCCTTAGGAAGTGCACTGAACTTGGTTCCTTTACACCATATGTCGTGCACCACATCCCCAGTAATGAGTGGCCTGGGACGTGACCTACGCTTTATGTGGTCGTTGTTAACCTCGTATGAACAGCTGGATTAGCGTCATGCTGACAGATGTGGCGTTTCATGCTGGAATGAAGGTGGTGGTGGTGTGGTGATGTTGATCATAGTAAAGGAACTGTTTGGTTTCCGCAGTTTTGCTAGTCTAGCTTTGCCCTTTTGCTTCATACATGTGTAAAGTCTGGTATGTGCTTCCTCTGACGGTGTTAAATCACAAAGGAATCCAGTCAATCCATGTTTTCAAATGTATCACATAACAGATGAATTCACTCAGGGGAAAGTGCAATAAGGGCGCAATAAGGGTGTAAAATCTGTGTAAACTTTATGGACGGTAATTGACTCACAAACCAGGAATCACCGGGGGGCCCAAGCGAGTGTTTATGGAAGTTGTGGCTCAGTGTGTTGAGGTCAAATGCCAGGTCTTCAACCTATCAGCTGTTTCACAAAATATGGTCAACCTGCTTAAATCGGCGTGCGCCAAATAGTTTAAATAGTACAATGTAAAGAATTAAATAAAGAACTCTAAATGTGAGCATTCAAAAGGGTAAATAGAGTCGGATAAAGTAAGAAAGAAGGAAACACCCCATATTTAATAAACAAATAATCACAAAACAAATGAACATCTTTTTACTTATTTACTCTAATTTCTACATATATATGTACACTACCACTCAAACTAAGAAATCTTATTGTTTCAAGGAAACACACGAGAAAGTAACTTCCAAAGCTGTATTACGGAATAAAGCGCATTTTTCTTTTGTGAATGCAATGCGCTTCCGTATAACCTAAACATATCACCAGTTTATATGGAAAAGCAACCGGAACAGAATTCTTAAAGGAGCCACGTCCCATATTTCACACTTAAAACCACCACTAAACAAAGTAACATTGAAATTAACTAGAAATTAATATTAAAAGAATAACTTCAAGAGTAAAATATAGAGTAAATAATACATAATAATTTTATTAAAGGAAGAGATTTTGAGTGAAATGTATATAATTATAACATCTGTTAACTTAATAATTTATGGTACATTGAAAACGTACGATTATTGTGCGATTAATCACGAGTTAACTCATAATAATCATGAGATTAAAATATATATATATATATATATATATATATATATATATATATATATATATATATATATATATATATTGTAACACTGTATACTCTAAGTAATACATAATACATAATAGTCCACAGAAGTACAAGGGTACACTATACAGTATTACAGTATGCACCTATTGTAACACACTTAACACACAATTAATGATAAATTCTGTTTGTTTGGTTATTTATTACCCATAGATAAGATCAAAAGTTCAGCAATAGTTGTTACTTCTCAACTAATGGCTTCCTTGAATGACCGCCATTGCATTTAATGGCTCAATTCATGAAATCGATTTGACCCCATGTCTCACTTGTAAAGGAATTGAGTCGATCTAATATGCGGATAAAACACTACAAGTAGTTAACGACTCCCATTCGGGGACAAGAAACTACATTCTGCTGACAAATGTCTTCTTTTCTTCCTTTGCTTCCTTTGTACTTTACTCATTATTTGCTTATTTGGACCATGGCTTGGTTGTGGTCTCTCAGACACAATACAGCTGGTGCTCATTTGCAGTAGGCAAGAATGTTTGCAGACGTTATTACACTTCTGAAGTTGTGTACAAACTCCCCCAGTGTGCAAAATTACCAAAGTAATTATTCCAAATTTCCTGATCAAACTTCTGGAAGTGCTTTATCCGAATTGTAACATCAGGCTCCGATTCCATAAGCTAGTTCCTGCATTTATACAGGAGTCACAAGATGTTGTAGCTTTTCTACGGCTTCGATTCGGCCTCGTTTACTTTTTATGTGTGTTTTTCTGTGCTTTGCTGATTTGTCAGGTTATATTCCACAGTGGGAAAACTTCAACCAAAGACAAACTATAAAAAAAGAGAAAGAATTTATTCAGCACTCAACTTTTGTTTATTTTGTGTTGTAAACACACAGCATTTTTTGTAAGGGAAAAATTACATAAGTTGTGTGAATTTGTTGCTTTATTTCTACTGTCTTATTATTATTATTATTAGTAGTAGTAGTAGTAGTAGTAGTTGTGCTTTACTCGTGTTATTTTTGCACATCCTTTATTTTTCATTTGTCTTTCATAATGTTCATTTCTGTATGCTATGACCTGCCCATATTACTGGTTTATATTATATTATTTTTTGCATTTTTTTCCCCTCTGTTTTTCTGGTTGAGACCGCCCCCATACTGTATATTGCATTTCCATAGTTTCATTATTTTATTTCATTATATATATATATATATATATATATATATATATATATATATATATATATATATATATATATATATATATATATATCTATATATATATATATATATATATATAAATTCTGGTTCTGTTCTGTGGATTTTGGTTTAATATTTTCGGCGCTAAAGGTGGTGGCAGTTTCACTCTGACATTTGTAGATTCTGGCATTGTTGTCGTCCGGTTAGGACCAACTTGTAGGGGCATTGTGAAGTTGTGGTATTGAGTTGAGGAGGGTTTTATGCTGTGCTTCCAGCATTGGTCTGGTTTATATTTAACCAAACAGCATTAAGGCCAATGTTGGGCTGTAATTTCAATTTCAGTGTTATGTAGGTCAAACTCACTGCCGAACTTGTGCCAGCTTCAAAAGAATAAATAAATTGCTTTGAGACAAATTTTAGTCCCACGTTACATAGAAAAAATATTTATAGTTATTGTTCTGTTGTTGAATTGTTGATGAATGACAGCTGTTGCAGCCGATCAGCATCTAGGATCAAGGTTCATGTTTGAGACTGTTTTTCCTAAACACATTCCACACATGATGTAATATAGTAAAAAAAATCCTCATCCCACAGAGCAGCTACATACTTAAAGATATACATAAACACACACATCTATCTATCTATCTATCTATCTATCTATCTATCTATCTATCTATCTATCTATCTATCTATCTATCTATCTATCTATCTATCTATCTCATTCATTCACTCATTCATTCATTCATTCATTCATCTTCTACCGCTATATGATCTTCCCTCAGGTCATGGGGAGTCTGTGCCTATCTCAGGTGTCTATGGGCATTAAGGCAGGATACACCCTGGATGGAATGCCAACCCATCACAGGACACACACACACTCACACACACATTCACACACACATTCACACAATTTTCCAAGGTGTCAATCAACCTACCGTGCATGTTTTTGGACCGGGAGGAAACCGGAGAACCTGTAGAAAAACCCCCTGAGGCACGTGGAGAACATGCAAACTCCACACACACATGGCCGAGACGGGAATCGAACCCGGACCCTGGAGGTGTGAGGTGAACGTGCTAACCACTAAACCACAACGACCCTCTGTTGCTCCAACCCTAGCAGTACACGATTTACACAGGGTAGGGGTCTAGTCAGCATAGCGTTATTGGACACTCTATCCCAAAGCATTTTAGATACAGCACTGAGTTCCTGAAAGGGAAAGTCAATAGGTTACGCATCTAACCCAGGATCCCTGAGGGAACGAGATGCGTCCCGAGACCGTAGTGTCGCTGCAGCACTTACTTCACCTTCGAAACTCTCGCCGTATCCTTTCCATGTGCTCCTTTCTAAGCCAGGAGTTTCAGGATGCGATTCACGTCACTCCTGTCCCATTAGACGAGATTCCACACGTTTTTCAGGACCGGAAACACATAAAAGAAGCTTTCCTAAAGATTCAGCGTCTCGTTCCCTCAGGGACCCCGGGTTACATATGGAACCTATCGACGTTTTAAGTGCACCTTATTAATAAGGTTCAATCTTGTGGAAAAAGAAAAGAAACATGTGAAATGGAATAATTAGGAATTATTATTGATTATTAGGTTTTTCCATGTATTTAATAAGTCTCCATGGTAAGAAGCGCATCGCTTTCGGCCACCTCCGACTCAAAAGAGAAGACGGATGGACCGGATGGGTTCGAGAAAAACAAAGGGGGTGGCATGATAGACTATAAAAAAATACTAACACTGATTTTAATCAGAGATTTCTTCTAAAAAAATATGTTCTATTGATTATTTACGTGAGCGATGTAAGCGACCGGGTATTGTTTCGCCGTGTTTTCTGACAACAGAAAAGAAAGGGTGTTCTGTCCAACATCTGTTTGATCGGCCTTGATTATAAACGATAAGTCGGCCATCTGGTGTTGAGTAACTGATGACAATGATTTGCTCTTCAAGAGGAGCCAGGACCAAACGAAAACTCGCTCATCTACCGCCACGTAGCTGAAGGGAGACCTAAACAGACCTCGCCTTTCCTGCCTGTTTTCTCCCTTCGATGTAAATGCGCATGGAACACGAATCCAGATGTTTGTAATTAATGATTGGAAACGCCGCAGGTGCTGCTAATGTTTCTCGTTCGAGGACAAACGAGACGAGATGGTGCGAGAAACGCCTATTTTTTGTGTCGTCCGATTACAGGACATATCCTCACACATTTAATCTAGAAGGTCGTTTATCAGTCTAGGAATTCATTCATTCATTCATCTTCTACCGCTATATCCGATCTTCCCTCGGGTCACGGGGAGCCTGTGTCTATCTCAGGCGTCTATGGGCATTAAGGCAGGATACACCCTGGATGGAATGCCAACCCATCGCAGGACACACCTTTTTGGTGCTCACTTCTTCCCTCGTTTATTCCCTCCCTTCCTTTATTCAACACTCACTGCCCATCTTATTCCCTCATTCACTCCCTTCCTCCCTTCTTCCCTCATTCACTCACTTCCTCCCTTCTTCCTTCTCTCATTCACTCACTTCCTCCCTTTTTGGTTTCCTCATTCACTCACTTCCTTCCTTCCACCTTGATTCAAAACTCACTCCCTTCCTTTCTTTATTCCTCATGCACTCCCTTCCGTTATTATTCCTTACTCACTTCTTCTATTCTTTCTTCCAGCACTCACTCACTCCCTTCCTTTCTTTATTCCTCCCTCACTTCCCTCCTTTATTCTTCACTCATGTCCTCCCTAATTCATTCACTTCATTCCTCACTCACTTCTTCCAATGTTCACTCATTTCCTTCCTTCCACAATTCCTTCCTGCCTCATTCATTCACTCATTTCCTTTTTTCCCCTCACTCACCTCTTTCCGCATTCACTCGTTTCCTCATTTCCTTCTACCCTCACTCACTTCCTTCCTCCCTCTCTTCTTTCCATCCTTCCGAATGATTGGCTGATTATACATCTACATGTATGTGTTCTATGTGTAGGGAGGTGGTGGCTTAGTGGTTAAGGTGTTGGCCTCTGGACCAGAAGATCAGAGGTTCAAACCCCACCACTGGGGTTTGCTACCACTAGTGGGCCCTTGAGCAAGGCCCTTAACCCTCAGTTGCTCAGATGTAAGTCGCTCTGGATAAGGGCGTCTGCCAAATGCCGTAAATGTATGTACATCATCGAAACATAAGAAACATATTTTAAAATCCCCTAAAAATCGTGATGACTTGCCATTTTTTTTGTTTTATGGGTCGCATACAAAGATCCCCCCCCACTCCTTCCCCCCATCAACTGCTTCCTAAGTCTGAAAGCAATGCCCCGGGGCTGAAGCTGATTACAATAATGATGCGCTTAGTTTTCAGCACTTACTGAGTAATAAATGTTTGATACCTGAAGAAACTCAATGCAAACTGGCGAGCTCAACACTAATATTTCTGTCATCGGGAAAGATCACCTCTGTAGGCACTGCAATAAATAATATACATGTATCAATTTACATGATATATGATGGGGAAAGTATGTTCACAAGCTGGGGCCAAATTTAATCCCTATTGATTTCTCGCAATATAAATAGCAGGAAATTATTATAAAAAAAAATAATAAATAAAAAAATAATATAAAAAATAACAAAACGCCTATTATTTATTAGTTAAAATAATTAAATATTGATGTACTTGTTTGTTATAGTTACCATAATCTTTTTAAGAGCTGCTTTTCTGCCTCATCGATTATGGGTTTTTCTTACGGCTCTCCTGACTCCCCAAAACAAGATGGATAGATGTCTTATGGTAACGTACCCCTAGGGCTGAACGAGTGTGTATAAACGTGTTCAGGCACGGTGCTCTGACATAGACAGGTATCTCATCATTCATTCATTCATTCATCTTCTACCTCTATATCCGATCTTCCCTCGGGTCACGGGGAGTCTGTGCCTATCTCAGGCGTCTATGGGCATTAAGGCAGGATACACCCTGGATGGAATGCCAACCCATCACAGGGAACACACACATTCACACAGTAGGGACAATTTTTCCAAGGTGCCAATCAACCTACCGTGCATGTTTTTGGACCGGGGAGGAAACCGGAGAACCCGGAGAAAAACCCCCTGAGGCACGGGGAGAACATGCAAACTCCACACACACACACATATTGCCGAGACGGGAATCGAACCCGGACCCTGGCAGGGTGAGGTGAACGTGCTAACCACTAATGGCCCCTCATGCAGGTTTTGACTTGATTGTCACGGATAACTATTGAAAATCAGAAATAATAGAAAATAAGAAATGAATTCATATTCCTGAAATCAATCCGAGGTTCCAGGAAAGGAGGGCTTTTTGTGACAAACCTGTTGAGGATCGACACAACAAGCTCTGGCGGTGCATCAGAAATAACATCCTTTGCAAACGTCATACACTGAAATAGTCTTTGCACGGTGAATCCGTTTATTTATTTATTTATTTATTTCTCATGTCCAAATGAGTAGACAGTAAAAAGATAGTATTCATCACAGTGCGCTTTGTGGAATATGTTTTGTTCATCCTTACTTGGAAGAACACTCATTTTTCCTTTGGAAGAATACTTCCCTTGTCTTGGATGCATTAGTGAGTCATGAAGACATAGACATTTGTCATTTTGCACAGATGCTTTGGGTTATATGTAGTGTTCTCCCAGATGAAAGGTGACACTACTATGGCATTAATTTACTAATTTAAGTTTAACCAATCTGGACGAAGGCATAATGCCTATAGTGTGCATATTTTTGCACCTTAAACTCGTATTGCACTTTTTACAGGTTTGGATTTGGCAAAGTACGATGTAAAAATGAAAGCAAAAATTGTTGCTGTGTACTTTTTGGACCACATTGATGCACCAGAATAATCATCATCATCATCATCATCATATGGACATGATTAATATTTATAGGCATGTTTTTAAGAGCGTTCGGAGGAGCTCTCTGCCAGAGATATAAACACAATTGCACTGAACCCGAGTGCTGATAAACAAGAATTACGAGCGTTTCATATTTTATTCATTTGGCCGGCGCTTTCACGGCGATTAGGGAGTTGCATGCTATGGAACTGTAAAAAATAAACAAACAAATAAATAAATAAATATTTGATCATGTCTTTAAAACAGCAATATAGTCTTTTATTTTTCTAGGTTCGAGGCAAGATGGCTAATGAAGCACTGAAAGCAAAACTCTACAAAAGGCATTGAATACGGGTTTATTCAAATATTTGTGATGTGATTAGTGAATCTGGAGCCGATTTAGCTAATTTGTGATGCTAATTGTTAGAATAATGGATTTTAAAAAATGATGATAAAGTTTAGCCTTAAACATACAATAAGGATATATTAGGCAAGTTTCCTTCTATGTTTTTTTTAGCTTTTTTTTCCCCCCGAAAACATTCAACATCGTAGTAATGAGAAATCCAGCGCAGGGAGACATCGAGACAGTGAATGTACTCTAGGACTCAAAGTTCTCGAAAGCATTGCGGTTATGTGGCGATGAGTAACGAGAAAGACTCTCGGGTTTGACTCTCGACATAGACTCTCACTTGTTTTGACGAACGATGACGTGTTTCGAACACAGTGTGCTTGGAGATGAGAACGTGAGAAAGCTGATGACACTTGTGCATGACACGCAAAACAAGCATCAGGCATTAATCAAACAGAATTATATATTATATATATTATATGTCCCTATTGTGTATATCCTGTCCTTATATATATATATATATAGTATATCGGATATAGAGGATGAATGAATGATATATATATCTGAAAGAGTTTACACACTATATCTATATATATATATTATCTAATCTATATATATATATATATATATATATATATATATATATATATATTATACCCAGGATATTCCGGATAAAGAGGAGAAGATGAATGAATGAATATATATATATATCATTCCATTCATTCATTCATTCATCTTCTACCGCTATATCAATCTTCCCTCGGGTCACGGGGAGTCTGTGCCTATCTCAGGCGTCTATGGGCATTAAGGCAGGATACACCCTGGATGGAATGCCCAACCCATCGAAAGACACACACACACACACACACACACCCACACACACAACATTCATACACTAAGGACAATTTTCCAAGGTGCCAATCAACCTACCGTGCATGTTTTTGGACCGGGGGAAACCGGAAACCGGAGAACCCGGAGAAAAACCTCCTGAGGCACGGGGAGAACATGCAAAAACTCCACACACACATGGGTGAGGCGGGAATCAAACCCGGACCCTGGTGGTAGGAGGGGGTGTGAGGCGAACGTGTTTGACTTATTCAGGGATAAATCCAATGCGCATGTTGTGCAACCGTTAGCATTTAGCGATTAGCATTTTTTTGTGGTTTATATTGAAATGGAAGCTTCTCAATCATTAGTGCTTCTACACCAGGGGTGTCAAACTCTTTCCGTGGGGAATTGAACCTGGACCCTGGCGGTGTGAGGCGAACGTGCCCCTATATATATATATATATATATATATATATATATATATATATATATATATATATATTATATATATATATATATATATATGCACTCAATCTTATGGAAAGAAAAAACTTTATTTTCTATGTGTATTTTCATTGCAGGACATTTTGTGTGTATAAACTGATATCCAAACGCACTCTGTGATGATCTCACCAAAAACGCTCCTTTTTGCAAACGCAGAAGTCCATCAGTGCTTCATCGCTGAATTGCTCAGCTGTATTTAAGACAAAGAGAAAAAGGCTGGGTTTCCCGTGTATTTCACATGAACTACAAGGCGTTAAGTTTTCCCGCACTATACGCGCTCTGAGTCATTTTTTTGTTGGCTTTTGGCTGCCGGCTCGCCGCTGTTGAGAAATGCGCCCACACACATGGTCTTCCTTTGATGCCTTAAATAGAGCGTTCCCACACACTGTAGGGCCACTAAATCTCACCGGGGGGAACAAAAAGCAAGGAATGCAGATCTTAAGAAGGAAACCATTAAATATGATATATAGATATATTAAATTATGTTTATTTTTGTATATAATATCTGTTGTATTAAGCTATTCAGAAGTTGAACGACGTATAATGATTAATGTTTAGAGAATTCATTCATTCATTCTTCTGCTGCTTTATCCGATCTTCCCTCTGGTCACGGGGAGTCTGTGCCTATCTCAGGCGTCTATGGGCATTAAGGCAGGATACACCCTGGATGGAATGCCAACCCATCGCAGGGTACACACACACACACACACATACACTAGGGACAATTTTCCAAGGTGCCAATCAACCTATCATGCATATTTTTGGACCGGGGGTGAAACCGGAGAACCCGGAGAAAAACCCCCTGAGACACGGGGAGAACATGCAAACTCCACACACACATGGCCGAGACGGGAATCGAACCCGGACCCTGGCGGTGTGAGGCGAACGTCTAGAAATTGAGTCGGTGATTAATCTAATGCGCCGTCCACTGATATGATAAGATGTTGAAATGAAGGAGAGATGCTGGTCAATAGAAGACTTTCTCCACTTTTATGGAGCGAGTGCTCATCATGCGTTTGATGCGTTTTCTGTCCTGAGATCATTTTCCGCCCACTAGGTTGTAAAGTCAAGTCAAGTGCAGCTTTCATTGTCGTTTCAACCTTCTATAGCTGATCCCGTATCAGTGACGTGAAACACCATGTTTTCAGGTGCAAAGAGAAAAGAGTGACAAGACACAACAATAACGGACAGATACACGAAAGAGTGGCGACCAGAAAATGTAGAGTCTGTATGGATTCTTTAATCTATACAACTCAGGGGGGAAAAGTCACTTCCTTTCTTTCTTTTATTCCTTATTCACTTCTTCCCACATTCACTCACTCCCTCCCATCCCGGAAAAAAAAACCCTGAGACACACGGGGAGAACATGCAAACTCCACACACACATGTCCGAGACGGGAATTGAACCCGGACCCTGGCGGTGTGAGGCTAACGTGCTAACCACTAAGCCACCGTGCCCTGTTTAGAGATTTTTAATTAATTTTTCATTAACAAGTTTTCATTTGTATCATAAGGCATTGTGAATACACCATGATTTTACACCAATTTTGAAGTCGGAGTGCACTGCATTGTAAAAAGTGGTGCGCACAAATAACATTATATATACACATTTGATTATCATTGTCTATGCACTAAAATGGGGAGGTGGGAGCCCCGTTGTTAAGGTGTTGGCCTCTGACAGAAGATCATTGGTTCAAACCCCACCACAACCAAACTGCCATTAGTGGGCCCTACACACACACACACACACATACACACACACACACACACATACACACACATACATACATACATGTGTGTGTGTGTGTGTCTGTGTGTGTGTGACTGAAATTACCCACAAATATCTGAATTTTATGGATGTTGTTAAATATTGCTAATGCACATATTTGGTTACGTGATCTTATATATAGCATTCTCTGTCTTAGATATTAGTTCATAAGCGTGCCAGAACAAGTGATATAATGCAGAAACCAACCAGAAACCACTCAATTTATAAAGCCCTGGCAAACCCTTGCAAAGAAACAAAGTATTTATACCCTGGAGGAAAAAACAAAACAAAAAAACAAGCACCATGATTAGACTAATTACAAGGACACAGATGTGATTCAGGTGCAAATGATTCTCAAGACCATAAAAAACAAGCTCAATCCAGACAGACAAACTATCGTAATATATATTATATAAGTTTGAAATCCTGCAAAACATTAACTCTGTTTTAAGACATTAAGACATAATGTTTTAAGACATTTATTGTTGAAAATCAAGGAAATCGTACTCAAACACACAAGCAATCTGTTCCTAAATGTTATTTAAAACGATGAGAATATTGTACTCAAAATTCCTGCTTTTTTTTTTTTACCAACACAATAATGGGCAGGTGATATGTATGAAGCTGTGCCTGATTAGTGTGTAATGTATTGTTGAAGCTGTGATGTGTTGATATTTACTGTTTACCATTACAAAACCAATAGGATCACTTTTATATCTACTTTAATATCTATGTCTAAGGTTTCTTTGGCGAATAAATCATTTAAAGCAGTAGACAAACACAGGACATACTGAAAAGTAATCAGTAATAAGATTATCGGTGGCTTGTAATGGTTGTAATTAGGATTTTCGATTGTTTTGTTTTTTTTCCTCCCTCAGCATTGATTCAAATATTATCACAAGCAGCAAGAAAAGCGTGAAAATATATCATTCGTTTCTTTAACAGAAATCGGTACAAAAGAGATCTTTAAAATAACTTCCAGCCCCTGATTAAGTCGGTTTAGTCCATTTACATTTTTTAAGCATTTGTTTTATCTTTAAATGTATTGTAAAATTGTGGATTTTGACAGGTACCTCTGTGTTATGTTAACACCACGGTGGTTTAGTGGCTAGCACGTTCACCTCACGCCGACAGGGTCCGGGTTCGATTCCCGTCTCAGCCATGTGTGTGTGTGTGTGTGGAGTTTCCATAAGGTTTTTTCTCCGGGTTCTCCGGTTTCCTCCCGGTACAAAAATATACACGGTAGGTTGATTGGCACCTTGGAAAATTATCCCTAGTGTATGAATGTTTGTGTGTGTGTGTGCCCTGCGATGGGGTTGGCATTCCATCCAGGATGTATTCTGCCTTAATGCCCATAGACGCCTGAGATAGGCAAAGGCTCCTTGTGACCCGAGGGAAGATCGGATATAGTGATAGAAATGAATGAATGAATGTTAACACCAACACTTTCAAATTGAGAAGAATAAAAGTTAGATCAACACTCTAGAGCACACGTGTCAAACTCGGGGGCCCGCTTGCAGAATGTGGCCTTCTATATCAATATCTGTGGCCCACAAGAGCTTAAAAGGTGTATGATTGTCTTTAAATAAGGCAATGTTGCTTTAAAGTGTGCATTGACAATAAACTACATCTCCCACAATGCATGCAACGATGTTAGCTGCAAAGTGTCAGAATCCGGCCACTAGAGTGTTTACCAAAGGCGTTTTTTTTTTCCCCGAAATTTCCATCCCAAAATGACCAGGAAGCAAAAAATGGATGCAGACAGAAGGCACTTCCAAGAAAAATGGCAAAGCGCATACATGTTTGTGTTTCGAGGAGAAAAAGCGCTGTGAGTTTTGTGTTATGAGGCGACGTCGCTCATCAAACACTATATACTTCCTTATAAGTACACCTGACCCTTCGAGGGCAATCAAAATGCTGATGTGGCCCAGGTGACACTGAGTTTTACATCCCTGCTCTAGGCATTAATTTAACACTGAAGATTTTATATAATGGTGGTTTAGTGGTTTGCACGTTCGCCTCACACATCCCAGGTCCGGGTTCGATTCCAGTCTCTGTCATGTGTGTGGAGTTTGCATGTTCTCCCCGTGCCTCAGGGGTTTTTTCTTCTGGTTCTCCGGTTTCCTCCCGGTCCAAAAACATGCACTGTAGGTTGATTGGCACCTTGGAAAATTGTCCCTAGTGTATGTGTGTGTGTGTGTGTGTGTGTCCTGCGATGGGTTAGCATTCCATCCCGGGTGTATCCTGCCTTAATGCCCATAGACGCCTGAGATAGGCACAGACTCCCCGTGACCCGAGGGAAGATCGGATAAAGCGGTAGAAGATGAATGAATGAATGATTTTGTTTAATAAAAATGATGAGATTTGCGGATTTGCACTCATTCGTTTTTTCTATTAAATAAGTGACACGTGTTTGTATTCAACGTACTATTCATCTATCATTTCCATAAAATGATTTCAGATGTGTGTGTGTGTGTCTGTGTTCTTTAATACTATATAAGGATTACATTTAATAAGGTCACTGACGGACGATGAAATGGCACAAAGGTATTTTCCAACTCTACAGTACATTTGTTTTTCAGGAAGAAAGTAATGAGAAAAAGATAACCTGACGTGGGACAACCGGAACATTAATCAGGATTTAGGTTTTTGTGAATGTTGTTTGACCAAACTGGATAAAAATATCAAAGCATATATTATTATTATTAGGGGCACGGTGGCGTAGTGGTTAGCACGTTCGCCTCACACCGCCAGGGTCCGGGTTCGATTCCCGTCTCGGCCATGTGTGTGTGGAGTTTGCATGTTCTCCCCGTGCCTCAGGGGGTTTTTTCTCCGGGTTCTCCGGTTTCCTCCCGGTCCAAAAAACATGCACGGTAGGTTGATTGGCACCTTGGAAAATTGTCCCTAGTGTATGTGAATGTGTGTGTGATGTGAATGTGTGTGTGTGTGCCCTGCGATGGGTTGGCATTCCATCCAGGGTGTATCCTGCCTTAATGCCCATAGACGCCTGAGATAGGCACAGGCTCCCCGTGACCCGAGGGAAGATCGGATATAGCGGTAGAAGATGAATGAATGAATGAATATATATTATTATTATTATTATTATTATTATTATTATTATTATTATTATTATTATTATTATTATTATTATTATATATTAATAAATGCCAGTAAGTGTACCTGATGCAGGATTGCTGACTTTGGGGAAAAGAAAGGACCTGGAATGATTATTAAACCTCAGAGGCGAAAGTATGCATGCCTGTAAAGGTGTCAAAATACATTTATTTTTATGCAATCCTTATATTTTGCATTTAGTATAAAGAGAACTCCTTCATTCATTCATCTTCTACCGCTTTATCTGATCTTCCCTCGGGTCACGGGGATCCTGTGCTTATCTCAGGCGTCTATGGGCATTAAGGCAGGATACACCATTGATGGAATGCCAACCCATCGCAGGGCACACACACACACACACTCACACATTCATACACTAGGGACAATTTTCCAAGGTGCCAATCAACCTACCGTGCAAGTTTTTGGTCCGGGAGGAAACCGGAGAAACACGGAGAAAAAACCCCTGAGGCGGGGAACATGCAAACTCCACACACACATGGCCAAAACGGGGCTCGAACCCCAACCCTGGAGGTGTGAGGCGAACGTGCTAACCACTAAGCCACCGTAACCCCTATAAAGAGAACTCGACTTCCTTATCGTATAAGGTGCCATTTCTTTTGCTCAAACACATTGGCTTGTCTATGTCGCTCTGTCTATTTAAACCAGCGGTTTTTGCTTTTGCTTTCTTTAGCATAATTAAGCTCACATTAAATGCCGTTTCCATCCGACGCCAGTCAGGCAAAATTCCCAATAAACGCTAATGTACACAAACTGACGGCCGCCGCGTAAACACTCCTGCAAGCAGCCTGAGAACGAATGTGTTTGTATCCGACGCGAGGACACACGAGGCCCATAAAGTGGAATAGAAGAATGTGAAGAAAAAGAAGAGCACATCTATTACTCAAGCTGTCTTCCAGTCCAGGTGCGAGGTGATGCGAGGTCGACTTTGCCAAAATCGCATCGCGCCAACATTCGCCGAAAAAGCGCGTACACCGTATCTCGCGCAGTTCCGTCTTTGTAAATATTTCACTGGCGTGATTTACACGAGGACTTTTGGCGAGAAAAAAAGATCTGCGTGCGAAAAAAACGCCGTGAAAAGCAACCGAGAGTCGTTTCATACGACAACGTGTTGGAGACCGGCGAGTCTTTTCTTCTCGCGAGGCAGAAAATGATCCTTTTTCTGATGGCTGTCCTCCCTCCGTGAGTTATGAAGGTGTTTAACAGGAATTCCGTTGTAGTTTGAGTAAAGGGAGTTTAGACACACTTTAAATAAATGAACAATGAGTAATCAGGAGGAAATAATGCCAGCGCTATGCTCAAAAAAGTAATACGTATATGGACATGGAGCTTTGTTTGCAGCTGCAGCAGCCCATGTATGCTTCCCCCTTTAAAGGTTCAAGCACTATCCAAATACTGCACACACACACACACACACACACACACACACAGCTTTTGTGGGGTGGTTTGTATGCATCAGCCCCTGCTTGGCGGTAAGAGATTTCCGGCCCTGACATGTCATTGCATGAGAGTTCTTGCTTGCCTTGTGTCTTGAGGATTATATAAGTATTTTGGGGGCCAAAAAAAGGGCAAAATAATTAAAGTGGGGGTTGCAGGATGGGGTCTGCGTAAAGAAACAGACATTCTAGGCTTGTATTAAATTACATTATTAAAAAAAAAAAAAAGTTGTTCCTTTCATACATTTATACAATTTACAGGTCCTTAACATGTCCATCAATGAAAATGGGTTTTCGTGGTGACAGAAGCTTCAAGGTACACAATATATGAGTTAAAAGGCCTCACACCGCCAGGGTCCGGGTTCGATTCCCGTCTCGGCCATGTGTGTGTGTGGAGTTTGCATGTTCTCCCCGTGCCTCAGGGGGTTTTTCTCCGGGTTCTCCGGTTTCCTCCCCCGGTCCAAAAACATGCACGGTAGGTTGATTGGCACCTTGGAAAATTGTCCCTAGTGATTGTGAATGTGTGTGTGTGTGAATGTGAGTGTGTGTGTGTGTTTGTGTGTGTGTGTGTGCCCTGCGATGGGTTGGCATTCCATCCAGGGTGTATCCTGCCTTAATGCCCATAGACGCCTGAGATAGGCACAGGCTCCGAGGGAAGCTCGGCTCTATATATAGAATAATATATATATATATATTATATATATATATATATATATATATATATATATAGATATATATATATCATATATATATATAATATATATACATATATATATATATATATATAAAGGTAATGCTTTTCTTGCTGTTTTTTTTACCTGCATAATGCATTCTGAGTCCTTTTAGCTACATCATTGATAGATATCAATGTTCATATACGTCTGGGGAAAAAAATTTATCTAAAAAAGGAAATAAAAGCTTATTTCCTTGCAAATATGTCTTGTTTTTTTTTGCCTTGAAAGATAAAAAGTCTTAAAAATCACATTGCACATTAGGCTATACATTTTAAAGTAAGAAATTTGTACTTGTTCAGTGTTGGCAAGTAAAATGTTCACTATTTGAGCAAAATTTCACTAGAACCAAGTGACAGATTTAAAGTTCACGAGTGAATGTTGTGCTGATTTTAATATCGCCCTGAAAAATGCTTATATCACAAATATTAATAAAGGTTACTAGAGCTAGACCTATTAAACCTACAAATAGGTTCCACACAAAACAAGGGGAATCTGCCGTTAGCTTTTATTCCTCCCCCGGTGGAAAATCGGCTTCCAGAAAAGTTCAGATGTGCCAAAACTTTAGCCACATTTAAATCCAGACTTAAAACTCATCTGTTAAAGTCTGCGTTTTCTGAACGAGCGCTGTGCTGCATCCCAACCGATTGCACTGCATTTTATTTATAATCATTTTTATCCCTCTTTCTATTCATTTAAAATGTTTTTGTTATTGATTATTACTTTTGTGTAATGATTCTAATCATTTTATTTCCTTTTATGTAAAGCACTCCAGAATTACCATTGTGTATGAAATGTGTTATAGAAATATAGGGTGTAACTCAGTGGTCTAAGGCGCTCGGCTGCTGATTGCAAGATCCGGGTTCGAGCCCCGGTATGGCCAAGCTGCCGCCCTTGGGTCCTTGAGCAAGGCTCTTAACCCTCTGTGCTCCAGGGGGCGCCGTATCATGGCTGATACGGCGCTCTGACCCCCAGCTACCAACATCAAGCTGGGATATATGAAGAAAAGAATTTCACTGTGCTGTGATGTATATGTGACAAGTAAAGGCTATTCTAAATAAAATTGCCTTGCCTAGAATGAAGGTGGCAGCTCAGTGGTTAAGGTATTAGCCTCCCTCTGGACTGGAAGACTGCAGGTTCGAATCCCACTAGTGATTAAATAAAAGCTTCTAACTGGGCTTTATTTTTTCGTCTGGTTATAGAGTCAAGTAGAATTTATTATCATCTAGAAATTAATGCTAGTCATCGACAAAATCAATCATCGGCTGATGATTTTAGTTCATTTGAACTACATGCAAGTTGCTTATTTCAAGGAGGGCATTGAGTTTGGTTCCCAGGGGTACACTGACGGGAAATAAACAAACAATTATTGTTGGCTATGCATCGAGGCGCGAATCACATCAGCTATGGAGATGCTACGGAGATCTTGTACATTGCTTGTGGATGGTTCCGCTACTAAGGGGCACGGTGGCTTAGTGGTTAGCATGTTCGCCTCAGACCTCCAGGGTCCAGGTTCGATTCCCGTCTCGGCCATGTGTGTGTGGAGTTTGCATGTTCTCCCCGTGCCTCGGGGGTTTTTTCTACGGTTTCCTCCCGGTCCAAAAACATGCACGGTAGGTTGATTGGCACCTTGGAAAATTGTCCCTAGTGTATGAATGTGTGTGTGAATGTGAGTGTGTGTGTCCTGCGATGGGTTCCATCCAGGGTGTATCGGATAAGATCGGATAAAGCGGTAGAAGATGAATGAATGAATGAATGGATGGTTCCTCTGCTAGCTTCCACTTCAGGTCCTGATAGATGGTGGATAAAGGCAATTTAACTACCATTTGTAGCCGGCGATACGAATCTTGAAGTGGCCGAAAGGAGACAAGTTACCGTTTAACGCAGGAGCATCGCTGATTAGTTTGTAGTTCATCAGACGTTGGCGTATTTGTACTTTTCACTTGCGTCGTCGACTCTGAACAGATGAGGCATCTGTTTTGAATCTGACGCAGGGAGAATCCAATCATCTTTAGGCACTTTGTTTTAGGCCTTGGCTGTTCTTAAAACGACCCATGTTGCCAGTTTGCTAAGAGGCTACATAAAGTGAACAAAAAAAACACAGCAAGGGTTCGACATTTTGTCATGACGTTTCAATTTCTCCGGTTTGATCAGCTGCCATCAGTTTAATAATTGGCTAATGATGTGCTACAGATGCTGAATGAGTATTTTTTTTTATATATATATATATAATGCTGTATTTTTATTTTTTAGTCTGTGGTTTTCTTTATTGTTTATTAGTCAGTTTGTTTGATTGAATGATTGGACACACTTTGTTTTAGTAAAAAAAACGTTTTAAAAAGGTTATAATTTACACTGTCATACTAGGGAGGGTGTAGCTCAGTGGTCTAAGGCGCTGGGCTGCTGATCGGAAGATCCGGGTTCGAGCCCCGGTATGGCCAAGCTGCCGCCCTTGGGTCCTTGAGCAAGACCCTTAACCCTCTGTGCTCCAGAGGCGCCGTATCATGGCTGACCCTGCGCTCTGACCCCAGCTACCAACAACAAGCTGGGATATGCGAAGAAAAGAATAATGTATATGTGACCAATAAAGGATTATTATTATTATTATTAGATTTCCGGTGTTTGTTTTTTATTTACTACCCATAAAATATTAACTGTGTTTACACAGCTTTACATGCCACACATTTTTTCACTACATGTTTACTGTTTCAAGTTTGGCTCGACATTTGCTTCCAATTAGTCGTGATCTCACATCGCCAGGGTCCGGGTTCGATTCCCGTCTCGGCCATGTTTGTGTGGAGTTTGCATGTTCTCCCCGTGCCTCAGGGGGTTTTTCTCCGGTTTCCTCCCCGGTCCAAAAACATGCACGGTAGGTTGATTGACACCTTGGAAAATTGTCCCTAGTGTGTGAAAGTGTGTGTGTGTGTCCTGTGATGGGTTGGCATGGGTTGACCAAATTTGCACAATGCTTAGTGTATTGGACGTCATAAGCCACCGCTCTGGGTTCTCTCTCTGTGTGGTCCTGGCTAAAAGCAAACTACAAATGAAATGCCGAGACCACAGCCCTATAGACCCTGGAGCAGAAGGCACGGTGTCCGTTATGTCCAAGAGACCGCAGAGTCAATACCCCTGCTCTTTTAACAAACCTCTCCATCGCTACGCTCCGTCCACTGGCTTCCTGTAAGTTGGTTTAAATGCATATTAGATGATGGCTATGGCGACTCGAGAGGCACCGCAGTGTGTAATTGAAGGACGCTTCCCCGGAAGTATGTATTATTGGGGAAAATCCTTCCCAGGGTCTCAGAAAACCATCTATAAAACAGCCTATTGGTTTTACAGATGCTATGACCACGCAATGAGATAACAGTATGTATGTCTGGGGATGTTCTTTAGAGAAGATTTTGGACTGACTGGAAGTTCTGGAAAGTTAGACCTCCGTAAACCCACAGCCAAATACGGAGGTGGGAGATTAATGGTTTCGGGGTGTTTTTTTTTTGGAACAGCGAAGGTTGGAGACTTCTTCCAGGTGAAAGAACATGACAACCCCATTTTCACTTCAATTCCATCAGGACTGCGTTTCATTGGACTAGACAAAAGAATTGGGGGGGAAGCTTTGTAAGGATTATTTAGTACGCAAACAGTTATTAACAGTTATTATTATTATTATTGATCATGGAATGTTTGCCTGGAAGTCACCCCCCCCCCCCCCCCCCCCCCCCCCCCCCCCCCCCCCCCCCCCCCCCCCCCCCCCCACCCCCCCCCCCCCCCCCCCCCCCCCCCCCCCACACACACACACTTCAGGGACGAAACAAGTTGTGTCCGGGTGCCAAGAGTTTCTGCAAAGCTGATATTCATGCACTTATTCATGTTCAGCTCCCTCATAACCATATATGAAACCACTGTCAGATATACAGGTATAAAAGAAATGTGAAAGGTGTGGCTTAGTGGTTATCACGTTCGCCTCACACCGCCAGGATCCGGGTTCGAATCCCGTCTCAGCCATGTGTGTGTGGAGTTTGCATGTTCTCCCCGTACCTCAGGGGGGTTTTCTCCGGGTTCTCCGGTTTCCCCCCGGTCCAAAAACATGCAGGTTGATTGGCACCTTGGAAAATTGTCCCTAGTGTATGAATGTGTGTGTGCCCTGTGATAGGTTGGCATTCCATCCAGGGTGTATCCTGCCTTAATGCCCATAGACGCCTGAGATAGGCACAGACTCCCCGTGACCCGAGGGAAGATCGGATAAAGCGGTAGAAGATGAATGAATGAATGAATGAATGCCGTTACAAGTCAAACATGAGACTAATTATAAAACAGACACAAACAATCTGGTGATTAACATATTTGAATATCCGCACGCCAGTGCAGATGTTGGCGAGTTCATCAAAGCTGGGTGAATGTCTCTGTGCGCTTCGTCAGAAACACCCTGGCCGTGCAATGCCAGCGAGGAAGAGTAATAACCGAGAGTCACACAGATGCTTAGCAGGAATGGCAGCATCGACAAATCCCTGGATAAGCATTCATCAAGTCGCACTTTAAAAATGTGCCTTTAATAATACGACCAAATACACAACATTTCCTCCCATAATGCTCCATTTTTTACAAACACGCTACAAATCCAGATATTCCTGTGAGGATTGTCCTTTCTATGATGACAGCTTCCCCTTCACTGGGGTAAAACATGATTTACCCTGTGCCGTAGCGTCTCGTAACACGCGGCAAAGAGATTATGTAAAATTAATGCATGCTGCAGGCCTCGCTTGAGGCGTGGTCTTATGGCAGGAGTCATTCCCAAAACCAGGAATGTTTTTTTTTCCGAGGTTATATTGTTCTAAATCATTCATTCATTCATTCATCTTCTACCTTCATCTTCGGGCCACGGGGAGTCTGTGCCTATCTCAGACGTCTATGGGCATTAAGGCAGGATACACCCTGGATGGAATGCCAACCCATCGCAGGGCACACGCACACACACACACACACACACGTATTCACATTCATACACTAGGGACAATTTTCCAAGGTGCCAATCAACCTACCGTGCATGTTTTTGGACTTTTTATAGCTTCTTTGGATTGTAATAGATATTATTATTAATACCCCCCTCATAATACTCCATGTAAAATAGTGATGAACTTTATTACAAAAAATGTACTAAATCATAAAATGTGCCAATATGAATCTAATTATATAATGAATACAATTCTAAAAAAAAGGTTTTAATGTATAGGCAATGAGAGCGCCACTGCCACCCACTGTAGTGGATGTGCAATTACACTTTATTCTAGTACGCCAAGAAAGCATATTCCCCATGCTCCCCCAGGGGGGCGGGCCCCACTATTAGACTGGTCTATGCAGCTAGAGCAACGGACGCTACCTGGAAACATTACAGCAATCAACTATTGGTGTCGATTATTTGATGGTCGACCTCTAAGTTTTGTTCCCGTACTTTTAGAGGTTCATAGAAGGCAATTCTCAGAGTCTTATGTATTTATATCTATGTAGTATATTCATATGTATTTACTGTCCTTATGTTTGCCCTATTTTACCCTAAAGCATTTGTATCCTAAACAGAAATGTTGTTATTATTAAATATAATTATAGCAATCTTACTTTCAAATTTCATCATAAACAGTTTAACTCGGCTTTTTCTCCGAAGTAAAACCACTTCTATCCTGTTCAGATTCATTCATTCATTCATCTTCTATCAATCAACCTACCGTGCATGTTTTTGGACCGGGGGAAACCGGAGAAAAACCCTCTGAGGGACGGGGAGAACATGCAAACTCCACACACACATTGCCGAGACGGGAATCGAACCCGGATCCTCGTGGTGTGAGGCGAACGTGCTAACCACTACGCCACCGTGCCCCCTGTTCAGATTCATGTAGTGATAATGTGTGACATCATAGTGCTGTTTCCCTGGGAAAAAGCTGATGCAGACTGTCATTGTAAAAGAAGCGAAAGTTTGTGCAGCCTGGCAGGTGGACAGAATTCTGTCCTTTTTTGTATAGACACGAGTATTTTTACTGTTACATTATGAGCCAGAGGTAATTTGTGTTTTCATGATTTTCATTCATTCATTCATTCATTTTCTACCGCTTTATCCGATCTTCCATCGGGTCACGGGGAGTCTGTGCCTATCTCAGGCGTCTATGGGCATTAAGGCAGGATACACCCTGGATGGAATGCCAACCCATCGCAGGACACACACACTCACATTCACACACACATTCATACACTAGGGCCAATTTTCCAAGGTGCCAATCAACCTACTGTGCATGTTTTTGGACCGGGGGAAACCGGAGAACCCGGAGAAAAACCCCCTGAGGCATGGGGAGAACATGCAAACTCCACACACACATGGCCGAGACCGGAATCGAACCCGGACCCTGGCGGTGTGAGGGTGTGAACGTGCTAACCACTAAGCCACCGTGCCCCCTTGGAGACCAAACATTCTACATTAAAATAGCGCTTGTATCATTTTATTTTGTTGTATTTATCCTTAAAGGTTGGGGACCACTGTGAAGTTCTTTTCTTCCCAGATCCAAGCTTTTTTGGCAGGGCAGGAAAGCTGGGTCAGAGTGCGTGATATGGCGCCCCCTGGAGCACAGAGGGTTAAGAGTCTTGCTCAAGAGTGGCAGCTTGATGATGCCGTCATGAACCTCTAACCTTCAGATCAGAAACCCGGTTCGTTAAAGACTGAGCTAACCTACTCCATTCTGGAAATCCAATAGAATGCAAAGGTAAACCTGCCAGAAACATACTGGTAGTTCTGTCCCAAACTAGTAAACCAGCACCTGAATGGCTCCTGTCGGTGGAAATGGATTAATATTGCAAGAAGAACCGACCAAGAATGTGCCAGTTTACAAATATGACACAAGAAAGAGAATTGATCATCCATAACTTCCACAAGTTTGTCTGTGGGAACAAGTGGTAATGCCCTAGAGGTGTGTCTTCTATAATCGTTTGTGTTTCAGGTGAAACCCCAAGCGATGGAATGATAGAACCAAGATATCAGGTGCAGAGATACGTGTCCTGATACGTGCTCCCCTCCAGGTATAAAAGCCTGGAATTCCAAAATAACTAAGAAGCATGATCACTGGTGACATGCACCGTCTCAGAAATGGCGACAAAGGCATGTAGCGAGTCCAGCCCAATGAAGATCTTGGAGGTTGTTCTGATGAAATGAGAATGCTTAGCGGACAAGATGTTGGACTTCTGAATAGAAGGTCCTGAGCAATGTTGGGTATCTTTTTAATTCGATCGATTCCGATTCTTATCCTTTTTATCCATGTTTAGTCATGCTGGTCGTAACACTTTGCTTGGACTATTAGTTTATTACAATAATTACACTTAGCTTTGACTTCGGGAGCCACACTTTTGGCCGCTTTCCACAGTCCGTCTTGTAAAATGACGTTTAGATGACCACATAAGGTCCTGGCAGATTGAACGCGTGGAAGGTCCTGGAAGATTGGACGCGTGGAAGGTCCTGGAAGATTGTCAGGTGAAAAAAAAATACATTCAAGAATCATTAAGAGGAATTGAAATTTCCATTTCATAACAAGTATCCGATTCTAGAATCAGAATCGATTTTTGATTCCCAACACTTGTCATGGGTTCAAATGGGTTCAAAATGGCTCGCTAGTGCTGAGGAAATCAGGGAGTAATTATCTGAGGCACATGGTAGCTTAATGCATAAGGCATTAGACTTTGGATCCTCACCAAACTCCCATTGCCCCACGTTCATGGAGTGATCAAGATTTCAGATAGAGAATGGAGAATGTTCATTCATTCATCTTCTACCGCTTTATCTGATCTTCCCTCGGGTCACAGGGAGTCTGTGCCTATCTCAGGCGTCTATGGGCATTAAGGCAGGATACACCCTGGATGGAATGCCAACCCATCGCAGGACACACACACAAAATCACATTCACACACACATTCATACACTAGGGACAATTTTCCAAGGTGCCAATCAACCTACCGTGCATGTTTTTGGACCGGGGGGAACCCGGAGAACCCGTAGAAAAACCCCTGAGGCACGGGAAGGACATGCAAACTCCGCACACACATGCCACTCCACAGATGCCACTAGTGGGCCCTTGATCAAGGCCATTAACTCTCTATTGCTCCATTGTAAGTCAGTCACTCTGAAAAAGGGAGTCTGCCAAATGCGGTAAATGCATTGTAACCCAATGTCAGCTGGTTTGTGGAACATAAACAGACATTGAGCTGCACGCTAGCCTGGACTGACACATTTTTCACGGGACACAACTAACAAACAATGGATTTCTAATTCAATCTTAAATATATGTGAATAGCTTTTATTAAACACTTTTTGCACTTCCAAACAAATCTCCAGTAATAAATTCTGAAGAAGCGATCTAAAGGAATCCAAGTAAACAGTACACAAAAATCTTAATCTTACCGTTCAGGTCAGGAATAAATCGAAATTTACATTCACACACCAGACCAACGTGGCCCGAATCCAATCTCCGAATGTAACACATATGGAGCACTGCATTGCTGAGCCTGTTTGGGGATCTTATTGAGCCATTTCTTAACTTCTAACACCATCCACTATCCACTATGTGCACTGCCACATTACGACCATTCACGTGTTCAAGTTTAAGTTCTTTGTTTTTTACATACATAGTTGTACAGGGATGTTTAACCAGCAGTAAAATGTAGGGCAGGTCGACTCCATAAAAGGACAATATTCAAATATCCATCCATCCATCCATCCATCTTCTACTGCTTATCCGAGAACGGTTTGTGGAGGGCAACAGTCTAAGTAGAGATGCCCAAACTTCCCTCTGTCTCTCTATCCACTTCCTCTACCTCCTCCGGGGGGGACACCGAGGCATTCCTAGGACAGTCAGGAGACAGTCCCTCCAACGTGTCCTGGGTCTTCCCTGAGGTTTTAGTGGCTCAGTTTTTGCACCGATAGTCCTGCTGTTTACAGTCTTTACACTTCGGTTATGTCTGATCATACTGCACTGTCACTTTAATACGTTTCAAGTCCGCTAATAATTTGACATGATTCTGATTAATGTAAAGAAAACACATTATTATTATTATTATTATTATTAGTAGTAGTAGTAGTAATAGTAGTAGTAGTAGTAGTAGTAGTAGTAGTATTAATCATCAAGGGCACAGTTTTGATGATTATTTTATTAAATTGGCTATTTCCTGAAATAGCACTTATATATTTATTTATTTGCACCCATACATTAGGAAAAAGCCCTGCCTCTCACCTATAGCATGCTAATTCATTTAGATCATTTACCCTTGAGTCATTTCCAATTCTTCAGCATGCTCTAATTTACTCACTGACTCAATTTCTAATGAAACAATAGAAATAGAACTAAATAAAGCTAATTGTGTTATTGTAATAATTCAGCCATTATTTAGAGGGTTGGAAAATATCCAGTCCATTGCTTTGATATACCAGTGGAAAGAGTATTTTAGTTTTTAGGTGATTTAGTTCACACACACACACACACTTTTCTCAACAACCCTAAAGTCATGCCTGGCTAACTGTCCAGCAGCTGATTATTGTTTCACAAGTGATTTCATAAGCAAATCAGCACCACGTGCAATTCACACTAATTCAGGAACATCTGCGGATCTAATACACAAGCACGTTTCATTACAAACGGTCCGCAGATTTTGTTGCCAAAATTCTCGCACATATTTCCCTCAAATTCTCGGGGGCACGTCATTAATTCACTTGTTTTAGAAGTAAACAAACCAGCGTTCTTGCAACACGGCTACAATATCTGTCTGCTGTGACACTAATAAAATATGACCCTGCGATGCTCATAAATAGTCAGGACATCCAGGACAGATGGTTGAAAAGGGGCATGTTGTTTTCCCCCTCACATTATTTGAACCCTCGTCGAAAGTTCAGTTGACTTGTAAAACGTTGCAATGTTATATAGCGTGCGTCATTGCTAATACGACACCACGCCAAAAACATGACACTCCAGTGAATTGGTGTTTTGGAAGAATATACAAACTTTTAAAGTATATTTAACTAATCCCATCCCAAGTGGAGCAGGGGAACAGGTGAGTTATAATGTGTTACAGGATTCACCTTGGAAGAAGTGTGTAAATTATGGACTATGGGATTTTTTTTAAGACTATCGTGTAGAATATAGTTGGCTTTTAGTTAATTAATTAATTAACTTATTTTATGAAGACTTTTACTGACTTTTACAATCGTTCATTCATTCATCTTGTACCGCTTTATCCGATCTTCCCTCGGGTCACGGGGAGCCTGTGTCTATCTCAGGCGTCTATGGGCATTAATGCAGGATATACCCTGGGTGGAATGTCAACCCATCGCAGGACACCAAGGTGTCAATCAACCTACCGTGCATTTTTTTGGACTGGGGGAAACCGGAGAACCACCCCCTGAGGCACGGGGAGAACATGCAAACTCCACACACACACACACATGGCCGAGACAGGAATCGAACCCAGACCCTGGAGGTGTGACGTGCTAACCACTAAGCCACCGTGCACTCTCTCTCTCTCTCTCTCTCTCTCTCTATATTATATATATATAGATATATATATATATATATATATATATATATATATATATATATATATATATACAAACCTGGATTCCAAAAAAGTTGGGACACTTACAAATCGTGAATAAAAACACTGAATGCAATGATGTGTAGGTGCCAACTTCTAATATTTTATTTCAGAATAGAACATAACACACGAAACAAAAGTTTAAACTGAGAAAATGTACCATTTTAAGGGAAAAATATGTTGATTCAGAATTTCATGGTGTCAACAAATCCCAAAAAAGTTGGGACAAGGACATTTTCACCACTGTGTGGCATCTCCCCTTCTTTTTACAACACTCAACAGACGTCTGGGGACAGAGGAGACCAGTTTCTCCAGTGTAGAAATAGGAATGCTCTCCCATTCTTGTCTAATACAGGCCTCTAACTGTTCAATCGTCTTGGGCCTTCTTTGTCGCACCTTCCTCTTTATGATTGCGCCAAATGTTCTCTATAGGTGAAAGATCTGGACTGCAGACTGGCCATTTCAGTACCCGGATCCTTCTCCTACGCAGCCATGATGCTGTGATTGATGCAGAATGTGGTCTGGCATTATCTTGTTGGAAAATGCAGGGTCTTCCCTGAAAAAGATGACGTCTGGATGGGAGCATATGTTGTTCTAGAACCTGAATATATTTTTCTGCATTGATGGTGCCTTTCCAGACATGCAAGCTGCCCATGCCACACGCACTCATGCAACCCCATACCATCAGAGATGCAGGCTTCTGAACCGAGCGTTGATAACAACTTGGGTTGTCCTTGTCCTCTTTGGTCCGGATGACATGGCGTCCCAGATTTCCAAAAAGAACTTCGAATCGTGACTCGTCTGACCACAGAACAGTCTTCCAATTTCGCCACACTCCATTTTAAATGATCCGTGGGCCAGTGTAAACGCCTGAGCTTGTGGATCTTGCTTAGAAATGGCTTCTTCTTTGCACTGTAGAGTTTCAGCTGGCAACGGCGTTGTGTTAATTGGTCTTCCAGCTCCTCGTTATGCTTAAATTTACTTTTTCCAGCCTCTTACTGCTACTTGTCCCAACTTTTTTGGGATTTGTTGACACCATGAAATTCTGAATCAACATATTTTTCCCTTAAAATGGTACATTTTCTCAGTTTAAACTTTTGTTTCGTGTGTTATGTTCTATTCTGAATAAAATATTACAAGTTGGCATCTACACATCATTGCATTCAGTTTTTAATTCACGATTTGTATAGTGTTCCCAACTTTTTTGGAATCCGGTTTGTATATATATATGTAAATATATATATATATATATATAGATATATATATATATATATATATATATATATATATATATATAGATATATATATACACATAATGGTATGTGTATATATATGTATATATAGATATATAATATATGTATATATATATTATATATATATATATATATATTATATATATATATCTATATATATATTATATATATATATATATATATATATATAATATAAAATTATTTTAATCTGTATTATTTTTACCTTCAATGCTTATTCTTTTAGCTTTCTATGTTTAGTATTTAGTATTTAGTATTTTTAGTATGTTTGTGGATACTAATGGATGGTGTAAATTTCCCCACAGGCACGGATGGATGGATGGATCTCTTTCTCTCTCTCTCTCTCTCATCTAGTCTTATTTTATCTAATCTAGTCTAGCATCCAAGTTCTGAAAGGTTTCTTCAGTGGCTCTTTTGATTTGATGTGAAAGACTTTATGATTCCCACACGAACACACTATGCAGTGGAAAGTGTTTGGTAACACTATTTGTATTAGACACCATTAGACTTTCTGTGACCGTTTTTGTGCTTTCTTTTGTTTTGTTTTTTTTTTTCGGGCAAGATATCGTATATATCAATCATTACAGGTAGAAAGCTTGCCAGAACGTTGAGTAAGACATCTGTTTGAGGCCGAGTATTAAGTTCAGGAGTCGAGTGCATTTCCATGTCCTACAGCTTCTATTTGTTAGAATGTTCGAAAATCCTTTCCGCTGGACTTTATTCATTCATTCATTCATCTTCTACCGCTTTATCCCATCTTCCCTCGGGTCTTGGGGAGTCTGTGCCTATCTCATGAGTCTATGGGCATTAAGGCAGGATACACAATGTATGGGATGCCAACCCATCGCAGGACACACACATTCATACACTAGGGACAATTTTCCAAGGTGCCAATCCACCTACCGTGCATGTTTTTGGACCAGGGAGGAAACCGGAGAACCCGGAGAAAAACCCCCTGAAGCACGGGGAGAACATGCAAACTCCACACACACATGGCGGAGACGAGAATCGAACCCGGACCCGTGAGGCGAAGGTGCTAACCACTAAGCCACCGTGCCCCTGGACTTTTTGTTGTTTATCGAAGTCCCTAACGGGCATAATGCATGTACAGTGCTCACACACAAGGCGTCTCATTTCCAACACCGAGCATTATTAAACCCTTAATGCTGAGCGATGATTCAAAGCCATACAGATCACATTTCACCAGTCCGAGGATCGAACTGTAAATACAGGATTGAGATAGAGATAAAAAGAAGGCAGGCGTTTACAAAGTGTTGCAGAAGAAAATGAAAAGCAAATAAAGTTGTGGCAGAAACACGAGTGTCTGTAGAACGTAAATCTAAAAAGAGACACGGCGTCCGTACGGACGGGGAAAAAGAATCCGAGGGCCAAAACCTTAAACCGGAGACCTCCGTGTTTGTTGTGCTATCTCAGTCTCCTAGAAATAGGAAAAGAAAACTTGTTTTGGAGCGAGATTGGTTGGATGATGTAAAAATTGGAATAAATGTGATTTATAAACCACTGAAGGATATGGTAAGATGCGGTAAAATTGGGGGGAAAAAACGTAGTGTTATGAGATTAAAGAGGTATACACTGCTTAGTTATAACATTCATTCATTCATCCCCTCGGGTCACGGGGAGTCTGTGCCTATCTCAGGCGTCTATGGGCATTAAGGCAGGATACACCCTGGATGGAATGCCGACCCATCACAGGACACACACACACACACACATTCAGACACTAGGGACAATTTTCCAAGGTGCCAATCAACCTACCGTGCATGTTTTTGGACCGGGTGGAGGAAACCGGAGAACCCGGAGAAAAACCCCCTGAGGCACGGGGAGAACATGCAAACTCCACACACACATGGCCGAGACGAGACGAGTCAAACCCACTAAGCCACCGTGCCCCCCTAGATATAACACTGTTACTTAATTATTTTTATGCCAAGTCAGCATCTCTTATATCTTCCTAATAGCCTCGGATTCTCCCAGAGATAACATTAATCTGTGATATTGCGTAACATATTGGGTTTCTTCTGGTTTATTTCCAGACCAAATATTTCATTCGTTTTCAATTTCTTGTCAAATGTGTTTCTCCGAGGCAGTGACAGTTTTTGACATTGCACACACTGTCCCCAAGCACACCCAGAAAACGGCGAAAATGTTTTATCCCCTTTCTCCAGCTGTAACCCATCATGTAACTGAAGTGAAGGCAGATGCAAAGTGAAGAATTATATTTCCAAATCATAATCGTAAAAAATAAACAAGTCGGCCGAATTAAGAATACCCGAAAAAGAAAATCATGTCATGTGACTTCCAAAAACGTGACTTTGCAGTGATTTGTGGGAAGTGTAGTACCATGGCATGAGGAAAAGGTCCATATATATATATATATATTTTACATATATATACTATACAAACATTCACAGGCTACACACACACACACACACACACACACTTCTTTTTGTGTATTCGCCGTTTTTATTTTTTGAATATTATAATTCCTATTCCATCCTTTAACATATATCTTCATGTCCAAATCCTTCTAGCATTCTTACACACTTTACTGATATGCAATTATTTCCAGAGAAACATTCTTACAACAGATGGATGCATTTCTGTATATAAACAAAGACAATGTACAGTACACTCTGTACACATGTACGCTGTACATGCATTTTTTGTTCCTTAATAAATCCCACTTTGCTTTATTTTTTTTTTACACAGCCTCTCTTTTTGAATTATATGTCCAAGTCCTCACCCCCGTCCCATTCCCTCTGCAGCAGCGTAGGCTTTAGTGTGCAGAAAGCCACGTAGATCGGGATTCCTGTTACACCCGGGGCCAACTTTCCACCGCACAGTGTATATATGTGTGTGTGTGTGTGTGTGTGTGTGTGTGTGTGTGTGTGTGTGTGTGTGGTGTGTGTGTTGAGCCAGTTCGGGCCTGCAGCATGCCACAGTTCAATACATCTCCAGCTCTCGAGCTCATGCAGGTCAACAGTAACTGCACAGACATAATGGAGTCTAAGAATGTCAAACTGGCAAAAGTACAAACTCGGCGAAATCTTCAAGGTTCAGCTGTTACGTCTCGAGGCCACTAGTAATTTAAGTCGAATTTGAAAGGCTGAAAATCACTTCTACACTAAATTCATAATGATCAGGATTAAATTCGGGCTGTTGGGGTTTTTGAGGAGCATTTAGCCTTAAACACTGTTATTATAGAAAGTTCTGTACATCATTTACTTTCCATGCCTACAGCATGTATGGCTTATACAGTATATTATATATATATATATATATATATATATATATATATATATATATATATATATATATATATATATATATATATATATATATATATATATATATATTTAACATACATGTCATGTCAAACATAAAAGAATCCCGGCATTTAGAATTTGACATGTCCCAAGGTGATGGATTTTTCACTTCACGTTGTGACTCGAGTCACCTTGCCTAACTAGAGTCTTCCTTTCCCATTGCTTATAATTGATCACTTATTTTGCTTATCATTCATTCATTCATCTTCTACCGCTATATCTAATCTTTCCTCGTGTCTATGGGCATTAAGGCAGGATACACAATGTATGGAATGCCAACCCATCACAGGACACACACATTCACACACACACATTCATACACTAGGGAAATTTTTTCTAAGGTGCCAATCAACCTACCGTGCATGTTTTTGGACCGGGAGGAAACCGGAAAACCCGGAGAAAAAACCCCTGAGGCACGGGGAGAACATGCAAACTCCATACACACATGGCCGAGGCGGGAATCGAACCACCGTGCCCTTCCTTTTCCTTTTCAGCTCATTGTTATTTATGAAATAAAACAAAGCACAGAACTTTGTTACATCATTGTACCTTGAATCTCACTACGCTAAGCACATTTCCATTACCCTTCTGTAAATAGCGAATTGAAAATACGCCTAATGGAAACGCGCAAATTCGCAAAAACACACATGTATCGCAAAAAAGTATCGCAAAAGACGATACGAAAAAGGAATAATTCGCAAAACTGTAATGGAAACGTGTTTTTCACATTTCCAGGTCACATGATATCCCTCGCCTTGCCTTGGGTGTGATGCTGCGGGTGCTACAAGAGGTGCTATTGTACTGCACAGCTCAAAAAAAGAGGACACATTCATCCAGAAATTCTCAATCCACATGGCCGTTCCCAGGTATAGGGGGATTGCCTCGCCATTAATGCTTGTATAACACTCTTACGTCTCCGATTACAAATAAAAAGTGTTAATGCGTTGTCTGCGATATAAACATTTCCCAACATTTTTTTAATCGACATTTCAAAAACATCGACAAAGTTTTGGGCAAATTTGTAATGGAAACGCGCCTTATTCTACCATCACATCTGCTTCAATAAAAACCATGCAGGTTCTTTCTAAATACATAGAACAATGAAGACTGTCGCATAGGGTAGTCCAGAGAAACCCCCAGTCAGAAAACATCTCCCAAATAATGTTCAGGACTAGTTTTCATTGCTAAAACATTTACACAGATGGAGTGGCCCAGGGCCTGTTTTACCGTAAAGCTCCCATCTTTATTTATTTATTTATTTATTTATTTATTTTTTGTGAATAGTCTTATCTGGTTACTGTTCATTTGAATCAAAAAACTTTAAAAAATTTGGAATAATATACATATATATATATATATATATATATATATATATATATATATATATATATATATATATATATATATATATAATATAATAATAGGAGGGGCTACGGGGTGGCTTAGTGGTTAGCATATTCGCCTCAGGGTCTGGGTTCAATTCCCGTCTCGGCCATGTGTGTGTGGAGATTGCATGTTCTCCCTGTGCCTCAGGGGGTTTTTCTCCGGGTTCTCCGGTTTCTTCCCGGTCCAAAAACATGCACGGTAGGTTGATTGGCTCTCCTTGGAAAATTGTCCCTAGTGTATGAATGTGATTGTGAATGTGTGTGTGTTTATCCAGGGTGATGCCCATAGACGCCTGAGATAGGCACAGGCTCCCCGCGACCTGAGAGAGAAGATTCGGATAAAGCGGTAGAAGATGAATGAATGAATGGATAATACCTAGATTCATGTATAGAGAGTGTTGAACACTACAGGTATTTGTATATTGAGCTGGATAATAGATTGTCTTTTCATCCAAATCCTCATGCTTTGTATAAGCAAAGCACTTACCTGTATGGCATTTGGCAGATGCCCTTATCTACAGCAGCTTACAACTGAGCAATTGGCGGGAAACTAAAATTAGGCAGAGGAATCAGATGACAGACTGGGTAAAGCCCAGAGCATCATGAGAACCCCCTCCAGCACCCCCCCCCCCTCTTCTGGCATATGGAATTGCACTTAGTGTACTATTAGTAAAACAGTTCGGTTTAGACATTCATTTTTTCCCCTTAGTTGTTAAGATTTCAATTTTAAGTGTTAGGAAGAAATTGGACGTTTGTACTGTGTGTTTTGATTTGTGTCCCGTCAGCCTTATTTTTATATGCATTACGTGATAGACTCGTTTTGCTGCACCCAAATTCATTCTTTCATCTTCTACCGCTTTCTTTATCCGATCTTCCCTCGGGTCACGGGGAGTCTGTGCCTATCTCAGGCGTCTATGGGCATTAAGGCAGGATACACCCTGGATGGAATGCCAACCCATTGCAGGACACACACACACACACACACACCACACCACACACACACATTCAAACACTAGGGACAATTTTCCAAGGTGCCAATCAACCTACCGTGCATGTTTTTGGACCGGGAGGAAACCGGAGAACCCGGAGAAAAACCCCCTGAGGCACGGAGAGAACATGCAAACTCCACACATATATAGCCGAGACGGGAATCGAACCCCGACACTGGAGGTGTGAGGCGAACGTGCTAACCACTAAGCCACTGTGATGCCCTGCACCCAAATTGACTGAAGCACCCAAAGCAACTGAACTGATCTCGCTCATTAAATAGAACAGTTCCATTAAGTATCGAACTCAATTGTGCAATGAATTAGAATATCTTATTATTGGCTTCAAAACTGCATTAGTCACACAATTTACAGCAAAATGTTTTTTTCCAGCGGGGCACGGTGGCGTAGAGGTTAGCACGTTCGCCGCACACTGCCAGGATCCGGTTTCGAGTCCCGTCTCGGCCATGTGTGTGTGGAGTTTGCATGTTCTCCCCGTGCCTCAGGGGTTTTTTCTCCGGGTTCTCTGGTTTCCTCCCGGTCCAAAAACATGCACGGTAGGTTGATTGGCAGCTTGGATTGGCATGTGTGTGTGTGTGTGTGTGTGTGTGCCCTGTGATGGGTTGGCATTCCATCCAGGGTGTATCCTGCCTTAATGCCCATAGACGCCTGAGACGCACAGAGACTCCCCGTGACCCGAGGGAAGATTGGATACAAGCGGTAGAAGATGAATGAATGAATGTTTTTTCCCCCCATCTTTATTTATTTATTTATTTTAAAATATTCTGCAATTGTTAATTATTAATAAAAAAAAAGTACAGTGGAAACTCTCATTTGAATGTAACATTTGGTATTTTGTCAAATTTTTTTATTTTTTTTTCCCAAGCCAAAAACCCATCAAGTTTATAGATTTGGACACTTTTTAATTACACTTTTGGATAACGATGACATGTATTTAAATCAAATTGTCACATAGTTTAAAAGTTTAGAGTATTTTTATTAAATGCAAAAAAGAAAGAAAGGAAAGAAAAAACATCAACGCACACCGAAAGCTTCAAAAACACAAGACTATCAACCAAGACTGAGATACTCATGAACACAAACGCGTGCACGCACCTAAATAGTCATCATTGATATTAACAAGGACCATGTGTGGACCGTTAGAGGACCATTGGAGACATGGCGATGGTTGATGGGTAATGTAGTATAAGACTGATCCGTAGTATACGGCTTTATCCTGCCCAAAAAATAAATAAATAACCTTTGGATCCCAAAGTTATCCCACACCGAGATGTCACACTTGGGCCCCTGAGGAAGGCCCTTAACTCCATAGCTGCACAGTTGTATGAATGGTATAAATGCAAGTCAATCTGAATAATCACTTCGGCACTTCCAAATGCCATAATATAAAAATTGTAAATAAAAATAAATAAATAGAATTATTATTATTATTGCGCATTTCTTCCTTTTTACTGAAAAATAAAAATTAGAGAAGGTTTTGTAAAAAAGGAGAAGGAGTTAATCCTTGAAGTAAATCTTAAAGCACGACGTTATGACTCTCGCGTTGTGATTTCCGGCGCGCGTCCTGGCTAAATAAAATAAAACAAATAACATTTGGACATACAACAAATAAAAATCGGAGTTGTAAACGATAGCATACAGTTAGCACGTGAGTAAAGTGAAAGTTTGACTCTGCACCCCGACCCTGGTCTTTAACCTCCCGATGAACATCTGGAATCCTTGCACTAGGAGTCATTGTGTGCCCTAAAAAGTGCATGTTTTGCAAGCTGCTCTGGAAAAGCTCATCTGTTTAAAAGACTACCGCGAATGTAAATAAGAACAGCGATGCGAGCGCTTGCGAAATCTCGCTCCGGCATCATTGTTCTCCAGCCCTTGTATGCGCAATCACGTCTTGACCGCAGCCTGCTTCGCTTTTAATGATTAAATCGTTAAATTAAATTACAGCTCAAAGTCGATCGTCTCGCCGTTTGTTTGCTTCGCGTCGTGGAGAACGTGCTGTCCACTTCATGGCAGTTTATCCCTTTTTCACTGTCACGATAAGCCCAGGAAATGGCCAAAGCAGATAAAACCGCTGAAATATCAACATTTTTAACAGATTTTTTGTTTTTATTGTTATTTTTCCCCAGATTAAAGATGTAAACCAAGCATGATGGGGGGGGTGTTGTCAATGTTGACAAATATTCAATTGTACAGGAAGTTTTTGGATTTGGCAGAAGGACATTTTCCTTTTATTTTGAAACCTGTTGTCTTGACCCAAGTCGACTTCTCCAGAGATCTGACCTCAACCTTATTGAACACCTTTGGGATAAATCGGAATGCTGTCTCCACCGCGGGAATCCTCACCGTACCTACATCAACACCCGACTTTACTAACGCTCAAATCTCCAGCCTGCATTATTCAAGAAGAGTGGTGGGATTTGAACCTGCCACCTTCCAGTCCAGAGCCGGATGCCTTAACCACCTCCCGAAGGTTGTATTGCTTGCGGAAAATAAGAGGATTTAATGTGACCAAAATGTTGATGTGCATGTTTATACAGATCCTGCATTAAGACAATGTTATCTGGGAAGATGCCTACAAACATGTGTCCATTTAATCGACTGTATAGATTTTTTCCATAGAAAAAAAAAAAAAAAAAAAAAAAAAAAAAAAAATATATATATATATATATATATATATATATATATATATATATATAAATGCAATTAATATATATTGCATTTTAGAAAATGACATCCCATCCAGACTATTAGGTTGAAAAAAAATTATATATCTATATATATATATATATATATATATATATATATATATATATATATATATATATATATATTAGGGGCTGTCAGTAGATTAAAACATTTAATGATGATTTAACTCATTAATCACATTTTTCTGTTCTGTTTCTGTTATGTACCATAAATTAATACTTTTCATGTTTTTAATACTAGAATTAATTGTGGCATGTTATATAAATACAGTGTGTGCAGAATTATTAGGCAAGTTGTATTTTTGAGGATTATTTTTATTATTGAACAACTACTATATTCTCAGTGGGGCACAGTTTAGTGGTTAGCACGTTCGCTTCACACCCCCAGGGTCCGGGTTCGATTCCCGTCTCGGACATGTGTGTGTGTGGAGTTTGCATGTTCTCCCCGTGCCTCAGGGGGTTTTTCTCCGGGTTCTCCGGTTCTCCGGTTTCCTCCTCCTGGTCCAAAAACATGCACGGTAGGTTGATTGGCAATCTTGGAAAATTGTCCCTAGTGTATGAAGTGTGTGTGTGTGTGTTTGTCCTGCGATGGGTTGGCATTCTATCCAGGGTGTATCCTGCCTTAATGCCCATAGGACGCCTGAGATAGACACAGACTCCCCGCGACCCTGAGGGAAAATTGGATATAGAGGTAAAAGATGAATGGATGAATACTATATTCTTAATCAACACAAAAAACTCACAAATATGGAAGCTGAATATTTTTGGTTGGAGTGGGGCTTTTTTAAGTTTTGACTATCTTAGGAGGATATCTGTGTGTGCAGGTAACTATTAGCTGTGCAGAATTATTAGGCAAATTAATAAAAAACAAATATATACCCATCTCACTTCTTTATTTTTGCCAGGCAAACCAATAGAACAACTTACAAATGAACAAATAAAATAGCCACCTTTGTTTACAAGGAAAACGGGAACCGACTGGAGACGGGAACAGACAAGAACCGGGAACAGACTGGAATCTGACATGGAAATCGGAAGGAGAGGTTAGACATTAGTATAACGCATCCGTGTAACAACGCAAGTGCTACGAGCCCGGACGGGGATTGTGGGAAGGACCGGGCTTATATAGGGAGAGGGAGAATGAGAGGATGCGGAACAGGTGACACCAATTTGAGTGTGTGTGTGTGTGTGTGCGTGTGTGTGGGGGGGGGATGAGCTGGGAGGAGCGAATAGAGAGAGGGCACCGTGACAATATATATATATATATATATATATTATGTATGTGTGTGTGTGTGTGTGTGTGTGTGTCTTGTTGAAAAACACAATACGTTGCCATAGCATACAATTCTCCAATAATGACATAAGACTTAATAGCAGTGATATTATCTGCATTAATTAATGGCCGTCACGTAAGGCTCTGCATGCTATGAACTGTAATCGACTATATAAACCAAATTCCCTGGAGTGTTAGTTTAGTTTTCAAAATTCCACTTCAGGTAGCGTATTCGCAGGCACACCCGCGCTGTAACGTCTGTTTATCTTTCTTTCCTTTAGTCCTTTTCCTGCTGCATGTCCAGACCCGGCGTTAGGGAAGAACAACAGAAACGATAAGGGTGCGAATCCAGCCTGGGGTCCTCACACATCACAACAGAGCCAGGAACCTTCAATCCCATCTGTCCCAGTTTAGCCTACAGGTTCTTCTTTTATGGCTCGGAATTACACATCAGAGAAAATGGGTTGGCTTGCAGTCGTTCTATTTATTTATTTTTTTATTTTTTTATTGGAAATACGAGCTATTGAAATCTCAGAGATACACTGCCTTTTGATTTTGCTTTTCGACGCTTAAGGCTGTTCACATGTGCTAATATCGGTTCATCCCCCGGCACGAGAGCAACCGAAACGAACCTCAGACATCCTCCCGGGAACGACGTGTCTAAAACGGAACGTTGTGTGTGTGTGTGTGTGTGTGTGTGTGGGGTATATTATGCAACGCCTCTGTTTTCTAAAACAGGAGGTCATTGAGTGAACGGAATAATAAATGCTGCAATACTTTCTCAAAAGTATTTAAAAATAAACATGGCTGATAGACAAAATATATAAAATATATAAAATATATATATAAGTATTGCCCCCCCTCCTCTTCCTGATGTCCTTTTTTTTTTGCATACATGTCACACTAATATTTCAGATCATCAGATACATTTTAATATTAGTCCCAGGAAATTAAACTGGGGGCACGGTGGCTTAGTGGTTAGCATGTTCGCCTGACACCGCCAGGGGCCGCCAGGTTCGATTCCCGTCTCGGCCATGTGTGTGTGGAGTTTGCATGTTCTCTCCGTGCTTCATCGGGGTTTTTCTCCGGGTTCTCCGGTTTCCTCCCGGTCCAAAAACATGCACGGTAGGTTGATTGGCACCTTGGAAAATTGTCCCTAGTGTATGAATGTGTGTGTGATTGTGAGTATGTGTGTGTCCTGCGATGGGTTGGCATTCCATCCAGGGTGTATCCTGCCTTAATGCCCATAGACGCCTGAGATAGGCACAGACTCCCCGTGACCTGAGGGAAGATCGGATAAAGCGGTAGAAAATGAATGAATGAATGAATGAATGAATGAATGAATGAATGAATGAAAGCAACCAAATTACTACAGTTTTTAAATGTTGTCTGGTGTTTGAGGATCTTTTAGTCTGCTTTATATTGTCCTGGTTAAGTGATTTATTGATTGCTAACAGGTGTGGATCAGTAATCAGGACTGGGCGTAGCTGGAGAAACTGAAGTTGGTGTGATAAACCACAGTTAAGTTACATTTTAAGGGCCATGTAGTTTTGGATTTAGTTTTTTTTCCTGCTTAATAAAAACCTTCATTTAATAAATGCATTTTGTGCTAAGAGAGATAGGTGATTATTCTCTTTTTTATTTACAATGTTCGGAGATGTTTACTATCTGTGATGGTGATGAGTTTTATTATCTGTGAATCACTGAAAGCACATGAGATTCATTCATTCATTCTATCTTCCCTCGGGTTACGGGGAGTCTGTGTCTATCTCAGGCGTCTATGGGCATTAAGGCAGGATACACCCTGGATGGAATGCCAACCCATCGCAGGGCACACACACACACTCACACACACATTCATACACTAGGGACAATTTTCCAAGGTGCCAATCAACCTACCGTGCATGTTTTTGGACCGGGGAGGAAACCGGAGAACCCGGAGAAAAACCCCCTGAGGCACGGGGAGAACATGCAAACTCCACACACACATGGCCGAGACGGGAATTCGAACCCTGATTCCTGGCGGTGTGAGGCGAACGTGCTAACCACTAAGCCACCGTGCCCCTGCACTTGAGATTGTTTTAGTTTATTGGATGTTGTTATCAGTAGATCAGAATACATGAACTGGTTATTGTGATAAATGTTCCTGTAGATAAACAGCACAGGAGAGAAGTTTTAGGATATTACAAGGCTTAAGATATATATATATATATATATATATATATATATATATATATATATATATATATATATATATATATATATATATATATATATATATATATATATACATGTGTGTGTGAGTCTATGTATGTATATACAGATAGATAGATAGATATAGATGTAGGTAGGTAGGGCGGTAGGTAGGTAGGTAGATTTAGATAGGAATTGATAGATAGATAGATAGATAGATAGATAGATAGATAGATAGATAGATAGATAGATAGATAGATAGATAGATAGATAGAAGGATGGAGGGAGAGAGGGATGGATGGAAGTGTAATGAAAGATGTGTATGTCACTGTGAATCCGTGCCGTGAGAGATAAAGACGTTATCGTGCGGAAACAGAACAGAACTCTCAGTGTTGAAATTGCACAACTGCATAAACTCTCATAAACTCTCATAAACCCTCATAAACCCTCATAAACCCTCATATACTCTCATAAACTCTCATGCTGATGTTCCGTCCATCACATCCACGACTCAAACTAAAAATAAATAAAAAAAGAAAAGCTGATGTCACTCGCGTGTTTATCAGAATCAGTACTAATGGCTATTTTGCTTCTGAAAAGCCAGAGATGTTTTCCAGCTGTTATGGTGATGAGTTTTATTATCTGTGAATCATCAGAAGCAGATGAGTTATTTTGTAATCTGGTGTTTATCAGTAAGTCAGTAAATATGAACAGTTCATGTGTTAATGATGAATGTTTTCATGTAGTAGACGACGAGGAAGGACGCTTTAGGATGTGCTACAGGCTTCCGTTAATATATACATAACACAGACACACATACATCCGCCACACACATCTGCATCCCATAATCAACATCCACTGCATTTCTACATGGTGCATTTTCTAAAAAAAATAAACATTAAATATTTAATGCATCTACTTCCAGAATTATTGTCACCTTTTATATGCATTACATGTAAATGTACTGCAATTCCTGCATGTTTATTTGGGTGACTTTGGGTCCCAAAATAGACGTGCCCTGATCCACACAGTCTCTTTGTTTAAACAGCAGAGTGATCGTAAAAAATAAATAAGACAGACACCCAGGCAAAAACGGCTGTTGTTATAATGCGCTATAACTCCTTCTTCTCCCAAACTCAGTTTGTATTTATGTGTGATATTTTATTAAATGAAGCTCCTTCAGTTTCACAAAGTTTAAACAAATAAGGACTGATTTATCATCTTTTAATGAAATGTTCCCCATGTTTTTTGTTCTTAATGAATAATTTAAGGTTTGTCTTTCTATCTATCTATCTATCTATCTATCTATCTATCTATCTATCTATCTATCTATATATATATATATATATATATATATATATATATATATATATATATATATATATATATATATATATATATATATGTCTGTCTGTCTCTCTATCTATCTGATATCTATCCTCCATCATAATTATCTATCTATCTATCTATCTGTCTATCTATCTATCTATCTATCCATTCCTATCCATCCTATCTATCTATCTATCCATATCCATCTATCTATCTATCTATCTATCTATCTATCTATCTATCTATCTATCTATCTATCTCTCTATCTATCTATCTATCTATCTATCTACACAATATGAAGAACTGTAATGTAAGAAATGTAAAGCTTAAAAAAATAATTAAATAATTGCATTAAATAAAAAGGACTATAAATGTGAGATAAGAAATAAGATAGATATAAGTCTTAAAATTGTACAAACAATTAAATCTGCAAAAGGGGAGAAACAACAGACATGCAGATGGGTGAGTGGATGGGTGGGTGGATGGATTGATGGATAGATAGATGCGTACAGTGGGGGGTGTCTGTTTGTACCTGCTTGAAGTTTGTATTTTGGGATTTGTCATGTTTTTATACGGCAGCACACACACACACACACACACACACACACACACACACACCTCCCCATTCAACAACGTGCTTCTGTTTGAGGTCCTGGAATAAATTACTCGTTCTGCTTCCTTTAATCCCCACAAACTTTACAGCGGGGTTTTGGTTTGTTGAACATCTGAAATTACAAAGCCGAGTCATTTCCATGCGACGGATGAAACCACGCCCCTCTTGGAAACGAGCTCTTCGGATTCGTCAGAGCGGCGTCATGTTGTGTTTCGTATTTCGCAAGTATAATGTGGAGCGGGAGGCGGAGAACTACGGGAGCTTGCTGTGCCAAAACGAGTTGAAAAATCATCAAAAATCATCGGCATAAACCATAAACTCAAATTAATCGATAATGATGATTAATTTTGATGGTTGTGTCAAAACTTCCAGGAGGTGAACACATTATATATAATCAATTATCTTTCTCTTCCCATATTTCTAACGTTACTCGCTCTTGTCGTTACCTTCTCTACAATATCAGAAGGATTCGACCGTTTTTATCCACACAGGCTGCTCAGGTCCTGGTTCAGTCTCTCGTCATCTCGAGACTGGACTACTGTAACTCTCTGCTGGCAGGTTCTACCTCAGAACGCTATTCGTCCACTGCAAATGATTCAAAATGCAGCTGCGCGACTCGTGTTCAACCTGCCTAAATTCTCTCGCACCACCCCACTGACTGCGCTCGCTCCACTGGCTTCCTGTAGCTTCTCACACGCATCAGATTCAAAACACTGACGCTCGCCTACAAAGCCAAAAATGGATCTGCACCTTCTTACCTCCGCAACCTCATCACCTCCCGTACAGCACCCCGCTGCCTGAGAGCGTCCAGCACTGCTCGTCTGGTTCCACCGTCTCTCAGGGTAAAAGGTAAGACCAGCTCAAGGCTCTTCTCTGTTCTGGCACCGATGTGGTGGAACGAACAACGGAGACACTGTCTACATTCAAACGCCGACTGAAGACCTACCTCTTCCAACAACACCTATCCTAACATTCCTTTTATTCTCTTTTATCTCCTTCTGTCAAGAAAAAAAAAGGCAACTGTCTATCCTCATGTACTTAAGTTTGTATTTACCTTTCTTGACTAAATCTTATCCTTAGAGTGAGACCTAAAGCACTTCCTGTACGTCGCCCTGGATAAGGGCATCTGCTAAATACCGCAAATGTATATATATATATATATATATATATATATATATATATATATATATATATATATATATATATATATATATATATATATATATATTATATATATATATATATATATATATATATATATATATATATATATATATATATATATATATATATACATTCGCCTCACACCTCCACGGTCCGGGTTCGATTCCTGTCTCGGCCATGTGTGTGTGGAGTTTGCATGTTCTGCAATGCCTTCTAAGCTATACGGAATTTGAACTCGATCATGAACTTGTGTTTCGCGTAGACGACGGAAAATCTGCTATGTTTTGCCTTAAAAAGAATGAAAAGCTGATGAGGACGTTGACGAAACCAGAGGATCTGTTACTTATTGAAATGCATGTAGATGCCTTTTCTTCCATGACCAAACGAACGCGAAATGAAAAAGATAAATTTCCAGCTCCGCATGTATCGCTCTTTGGACTGGAAGAGCGACGCAGCTGCTCTTTTAACAACCGACGGCGCGAAGAAGGCGCGAGATTGAAGAGCACATCTGGATGGAATTCTTTAGATCCTGGCAGTCGGTTCGATGCCATGTGGCAACCTGATGTCTACTGTACACAGTGGTGTGAGAACAAGGCGATGTGGTTCGACCCAGCGCCTCGCATTTGACTTCTTAACATTTAAAAGTATGTTTTTGTTGTGTTGTTTTTGGTTGCAAGCAAACTAATTTATGCGCCTCTATATTTCACAGTGTTATTTAAAGATATTATGGAACGGTCAGTATAAGCTCCAGATCCTGAGGATATATGGTGTCTGTCAAATGTTTTGGAAACGTCTGGGCTTTTATTGTGTTCCAGACACATTCATGTTCCCTTTTTATATGCAACTACCAAGGTTCGGGGGTTGAGGGGGTAAACTACGTCACGCAGGCCACATCCGGACCCTTCGTCCTTTTAATCCGGCCCGCTGAAGATTGGTACAGAATTATCCAATCCAAATCTTATCATAATTAGGGAGGTGGTAGCCCAGTGGTTAGTCCACAAGATCACGGGTTCAAACCCCACCACCACCACCAAGCTGCCACTAGTGGGCCCTTGAGCAAGGCCCTTAACCCTCAGTTGTAAGTCGCTCTGGATAAGGGCGTCTGCCTAATGCTGTAAATGTAAATGTAATTATGACTGCATTCATCTGCATCCCTTTTCCTGTAATACCATGACGTGCCACCAGGTGGCGCATTAGGCACGGTGATACACTGAGTATTAACATCAATGCCTTTTATATGTTTATGTTTTATATGCATGCATCCCATGTTGGTCCGGCCCCGCCTGTCACATTTTAGAAGTCAATGTGGCCCCTGACCCAAGTAAAAGACCAAAGACAAATAAGATAGAAATGGTAGCAGAATACCTCACCCAAACATTTACAGCATTTTGGCAGGTGCTCAAGGGCCTTGCTCAAGGGCCCACTAGTGGCTTTAATGGTGGTGGGATTTGAACCTTCTGGTCCAGAGGCCAGTGAGCTACCCCCATCCCTACAATCAAACATAGAGGTGAAAACACAATGGTTTGGGGTTGTTTTGGGGGTTGCAGGAGACTATTCTAAGTGAAATGAACCAACATGGCAACCATTCTATACTTCATCACCATACAATTCAAACTAGACTGTGACTAAAGGAAGTCGGCTAGACTTTTATCGAACACAGTGTTCCCAGTCACTACACTGCTCTGCCATCACAATCTCCAGCTAGTAAAGAGTCTTTGGCAGGCGTGGGAAGGGGTAGATCAGTGGGAAGGCGGTAGTTCAGTGGAAAGGGGTTACCTCAGTGGAAAAAGGTTACCTCAGTGAGAAGGGGTATCTCAGTGGGAAGGGGTACCTCAGTGGGAAGGGGTATCTCAGTGAGAAGGGGTA
>JACRUU010000026.1:15075464-15082964 GCA_030449085.1 Kryptopterus vitreolus
CTCTAGAATATGATTTTCTCTTAAAACTGTTTCTATAATAATTCTCTCTAATCCTAATCTTTTCTACTCATCTCCAAAACACTGTGTCAATTAAACTCTTTGACCAAAACTATTAACATAATTTGCTGTGTGTTTGTGTGTTGTGTGTGTGTGTGTGTGTAAATATATATATATATATATATATATATATATATATATATATATGTATATATATATATATATGTATATATGTATATATATATATATCTAGATATATATATATATATCTATATATATATCTATATATATATATATATATATAGCGGTTATGAACAGTCCATAGACTTTTTCTCCCTACACTTTGCCTTACATACCAGTGATGGTGATGTGATATAACAGCTGAGATGAAATGCTTTGGGCTGCATTGCGTGACATTAATACAGACTTCTCATTAGACACACTGAGTGCTGAGTGTCTGCAGTCGTGGCCTCTTACACGCAAATAACTATTGTGTGGGAAAATGTGCCGTCTTTCACGAATGATTCTCGCAGGCAAACAAGCTCTTGCTGGTTGGGAAATTGCTTTGCACTGTAAAATGTAACAGATGATCTTACTAATAAATGTTTCTTAATAAACTAATAAAGGTGATTATAACTTATTTGGAATAAGTTTGTTGACTTTCATTTCAGGTTTTACAAAGTAAAGACAACTTTTTAGCCCTGAAAGTCATTAAAACCAAATGTCTTCAGGTAAACTCTACTTACAATAAGGAGTATTTTGAAATGAGAGTTTACGCACAGTAACACAATAGGTGGAATCTTTTAAGCACTGTTAAAACTAGTGTTTTTATTTTTGTTTTTTTTTTGTTTATTTGCTCCACTTGATTTTTACTCATGGAAATCATGGAGGGAGAGGGTGGAGCTCAGTGGTCTAAGGCGCTGGGCTGCTGATTGGTAGATCCGGGTTTGAGCCCCGGTATCGCCAAGCTGCCGCCCTTGGGTCCTTGAGCAAGACCCTTAACCCTCTGTGCTCCAGGGTTGCCGTTTCATGGCTGACATAATAGAAATTTTTTAAAAATAAAATTAATATAATAAACCCAAGTTCAGTTGTTGCTTTTTGTCTTTACATATTGTTTTTTAGTTGAACTTACTCTTCAGTTTTAAGGCGGTTTCCTAATATTTTGCCAGTAATGTGAATGGTTAATAGCAAATTATGCCAAATAATGATTTTAAGTATGTGGTTTAGTGGTTAGCATGTTCGCCTCACGGTCCAAATTTGGATATGGATTTTTAACATTTCCATAAGTAACTGTAATTTAATTACACATGTTTTCTCAGTAACTGTAACGACTTACTGTTACATTTATTTTGTAATGAAATTACGTAACGCAGTTACATTAAACTAGCTACTCTCCAAGACTGGATATGGCTGTTGTTTTCCTCCAGATTTCACATGTTCACTAAGATTTGTTGGCAATGGTGGTGTTGTGGGACATCTCTTATCCCAGTGATCCCCCGCATGTCTGTGTTACAGTATTCACCCTCCCTTTTAGTAATTGTGCCCCTACTAAAGACTTCTTACTCCCTGATCAATGTCATAAATCTCTCTCTCTCTCTCTCTCTCTCTCTCTCTCTCTCTATCTCTCTCTGACAAGTGAAACATACTATGGAGATACAAATAGCCACATTAACAGCTCCATGAAGTTCCCTGAGCATCTCTTTGTAGATGGATTTGCAATAATGTTAATATCAACAGTCTGTTATAATGGCACGGTGGCTTAGTGGTTAGCACGTTCGCCTCACCCCTCCAGGGTCCAGGTTCGATTCCCGTCTCGGCCATGTGTGTGTGGAGTTTGAATGTTCTCCCCGTGCCTCAGGGGTTTTTTCTCCGGGTTCTCCGGTTTCCTCCCGGTCCAAAAACATGCACGGTAGGTTGATTGGCACCTTGGAAAATTGTCCCTAGTGTGTGAGTGTGTGTGTGTGTGTGAATGTGTGTGTGTGCGTGTCCTGTGATGGGTTGGCATTCCATCCAGGGTGTATCCTGCCTTAATGCCCATAGACGCCTGAGATAGGCACAGATTCCCCGTGACCTGAGGGAAGATCAGATATAGCTGTAGAAGATGAATGAATGAATGTTATAATGGCTCAGGAGGCATGAGCACTGAATATCACAACGACAATGCACCTGTAATGAGTGGACATTGAGTATGAGGACGGGATCCCTTTTGGCTCGTAAAAACAAAAAAAACAATAGCGGTAATGATACATTACAAATGAATATACATTACCAAATAGTACAGCATGTATACGTATATATATATTATATTATGTATACTATAGATAAATTCATATAAATAGATATATTATATATATATATCATATATATTTATATATATATATATATATAAATGCCCATTAATTACCTATATATATATATTATATATATATAAATTAATGCATTTATTTATTTAATAAATAAATATGAATTTATTTATAAAAGAAATGTATTAATTCATGCATTTATTTATTTATTCATTCATATTTATAATCTGACTCTAATCTCATTAGAAGTGAATATTTTGCCATTTTGTGTTTTCTATATAGTATATGTTTTCTTATAGTGATTTGTTATGCCTAGTCTGGAGTATTCCTTTTACTCCTTTAAGCATTAGATGTACTTTAAATGATTAATGGCTTTTTAAGGTCAGCCAGGTTTAATCATCTATATCACTTTTTTTTTTTGGATGTCAACTCCTAAATATATTAATAGTTGCGACTAGCCCCGAGGTTGTGAACATTAATCACCAGTCACAGCGCTCTCTCTATCTCTCTCTCTCTTGCTCTCTCTCTCTCTCTCACCATTTCACACTTTCATTCTTTATTTGAATGATTGATGGATTTTCCAGATCAGCGAGATTTAATAAACCGAACTGCTTTTTCCAAAATAGATGAATATTTGACTAGCCTTGAGGACACGAGGGCATTATCCCGAGTAATGTTTTGGTCTACAGGGTTCACGGATGGTCTCTCGGGATATAGTCTTCTCAAAATAGCTAGATAGGGATCTTTGTTCACCAGGATCTGCTTGCGTGCACTGGGTGTGACTATCCAAACAAAAAAAGCCCAGATTCCACTGTCAGGTACACTTTATGGACAAAAGTACTGGGACTTATCCAGCTATATGTGGTTCCAATGCAAAACTATTCATTCATTCATTCATTCATTCATTCATCTTCTACCACTTTATCCGATCTTCCCTCGGGTCACGGGGAGTCTGTGCCTATCTCAGGCGTCTGTCTATGGGCATTAAGGCAGGATACACCCTGGATGGAATGCCAACCCATCGCAGGACACACACAATCACTCATAATCACAAACATACAGTACATACACTAAGCACAATTTTCCAAGGTGCCAATCAACCTTCCGTGCATGTTTTTGGCCCGGGAGGAAACCCGGAGAACCGGGAGAAAAAAACCCTGAGACACGGGGAGAACATGCAAACTCCACACACACATGGCCGAGACGGGAATCGAACCCGGACCCTGGCGGTGTGAGGCGAACGTGTTAACCAGTAAACCACCGTGCTCCTTGCAAAACTATTATTGAAGGTAATTGTACATAAAGTTTAGGGCTGTGGTAAAAGTCTTGGCATTAAATGTACAGTGGTGCCTCGGAGTAAATAATCCCATAAGAAATAATGGAAGACCAATTAATCCGTTCCCCGAATTTTTTTTGTTTACTATTTTCGCCTTAGGTTAATAATTAGCACTAATATTATTAAAAATATCTTGTTAAATTACTTTAATTGCTATTACATGAAAAATCCCTGTATACAGTTGTTTAAATACACTATACTGTATATACAGTAGGGGGTACTGTATATGCCCTCATTTACAGAGGAGGGGAGGGGTGTTGCTCAGTGGTTTAAGGCACTGTGGTACTGATCGGAAGGTCGGGGTTCGAGCCCCGGTATAGCCAAGCTGCTGCCCTTGGGTCCTTGAGCAAGGCCCTTAACCCGCTGTGCTCCAGGGGGCGCCATATCATTGCTGGCCCAGCTTCCAAACAAGCTGAGATATGCGAAGAAACAATTTCACTGTGCTGTAATGTATATGTGACAAATAAAGGCGATTCTATTCTATTTATTCTATATACGCTACTATAAAGTAAATATAAATAATATCACAATAAAAGTGTACTTGACTGACCAACTGTCCAGGAGGGGAACCCGTGTTCTCGAAACGGAGCGACGCTGCAGTGCATGTCGAATCCCGACGTTAACTCGAGCAAACGTCGTACAAAGTTTTGGTCGCAAAAAACGTCGTTAACCGAATACTTCGTTAACCGAGGTCCCATTGTACTTTCCATTGAGCTAGGAGACCCAAACCTGTGCCAGCTATACTGATTCCCCTCCTGTGCACAAAGCTAGCTCTACAAAGATACGCTTCTCACAGGTCGAAGTAAAAGATCTTGAGTGTCCTGCTATCGAGCTCTGACCTCAACACTACTGAAAACATTCATTCATTCATTCATTCATTCATTCATTCATTCATTCATTCGTCTTCTACCACTTTATCCACGGGGAATCTGTACCTATCTCAGGTGTCTTAAGGCAAGGCAGTATACACCCTGGATGGAATGCCAACCAATCGCACACACTCACATTCACACACTAGGAACAATTTTCCAAGGTGGCAATCAACCTCCCGTGCATGTTTTTGGACCGGGGGGAAACCGGAGAACCCTGAGAAAAACCCCCCTGAGAAAATGCAAACTCCACACACAGGCTGGAATCGAACCCCCAACCGTGGAGGTGTGAGGCAAACCTAACCGCTAACTCCCCCACCCTAATCTCACTTATATTACTTCCACTGAACGAGCTCCACAGGTACACTAGTGGAACATCTTCTCAGAAGAGTGGAGGTTGATATAACAACAAACGACAGCTAAACAAGCGGATTTTAAAAATCACATTCCGATCTTACTGTCAGGCGTCCTCATATATTTGTCTTTCCAGCGCGTATCTTTCCTCGGCTGGTAAAGGGGCGCCTCCCAGCGGCAGCCAGAATCACTTTCTCCGCGCTTCACGTTGGAGCTTGTCGTAAAAGTCTCCAGCTGCACGTCCTGGCCTAGCTCTGTAATGCGCTCGAATTGAATGTCTACATTATCCACCCTAAGCCGAGCACGCCTTTGAAAGTCAAAACCGCAGTCGGTGATTCATGAAGCCGAGCGTTTTGACTGGTAGCTATGATTTACCTTCGACAAGGCTGAACTTTAGTGGTTCATCTCAGGCGCTTCGGTTCCTTCATTCTTCTTCGAACACCAGTCAGTGTGACCTTGAGTCACCTTCGTGCTGATTGTTCAGGGTGTTGTAATTCGCCTGGATGCAGAGCTCGCGCAATCGCTCCAGCACGCATGAATCTTATCTTTACAAGGCAGCGCGGAACGACCAGCATTCCGAACAGCTCGCGAGAAAACACCATTTGGTTCTCAACCTCAGCACGTTGTTAATCCAGGTTTATGTTCAAATCTAGGATTACAATACATCAATAAAATGAAGGTTTCATACTGTATACTGCTTAGGACCAATAGGAGCATTGTGTTTTTACAAATCAAAATAAGCTATATGGACAATTAATTTATAGATTATAGATATAGACAATATAGGGGGAATGGTGGCTTAGTGGTCACGTTCACCTCACACTTCCGGGGGTCCGGGTTCGATTCCCGTCTCGGCCATGTGTGTGTGGAGTTTGCATGTTCTCCCCCCGTGCCTCAGGGGGTTTTTCTCCGGGTTCTCCGGTTTCCTCCCGGTCCAAAAACATGCACGGTAGGTTGATTGGCACCTTGGAAAATTGTCCCTAGTGTATGAATGTGTGTGTGTGTGTGTGTGTGAATGTGAGTGTGTGTGTCCTGCGATGGGTTGGCATTCCATCCAGGGTGTATCCTGCCTTAATGCCCATAGACGCCTGAGATAGGCACAGACTCCCCGTGACCCAAGGGATGATTGGATAAAGTGGTAGAAGATGAATGAATGAATGAATGAATGAATAATCATACAGTCCTGTACAAGTGGCAAAGTGAAAACTAAATGAACAAGAAAGAAGCATCTGCCTGAAATCCTTCTCTCGTCATGTAATCCTAAAGACACTTGATGATGTTGATCTCAGCACTGTGTGGGCCAAACTTCACTTCCAGGATTCCTTCTTAAACACATTGTCTGTATTTTTCGGTTTGCTCTTCTGCAGCACACGAAATCTGGGACGTCCTTCCTAATGGTACTAAATGGTGGGTAATTATTTGCCCATAATGAGGACGACCATTAATCCTGACCAAATCACCAAATCGATTTGCAGACATGCATCCCCCAAACTTGCAATCAACCTCCACCATGCTGCCATAACCGAGTCCCTTTGTTTTGTTTCCATGTTAAAGATATCGATTTTTGGCCTCAATTCATCCATCACTTCTGACCAGACTTCTCCAGACAGTAGACGAGTGTACCAGAGTCCCACTGATTTCCTGATTTCTTTACTGATGGCAGTGCTAGACATTTTCCAATGTCAAATGAAAGTACTGTAAGCATGATATTAAGTTTCTTTGGCTGAATCTTTCTTTATTTTGTGTGAGTTTTGTGTGTGTGTGTGTGTGTGTGTGTGTGTGTGTGGTGTGCTTCTTCGCTTCGAGAGATTCATTATCCTCTAGCGACCTTTTGTCTTGTTGCTCTACTAGCGTTTTCCTTGGTGTATGAATTGTAACATGAAAGTGTGCCTTCCACAACTTTACCTGACTTTTATATGTAGTATATAAACATCTATACATACATACTATATTAATGCTTAGATAAGATATACTGGGAAAATATGGGAAAACATGTTCACACAAAACCACGAAGGATAACGTCAAATAAAAAGAAGAAAGTTCACGAAAAAAGTTCTAAGAAGATAATTCAGATAATAAAGCGCATGACAAATCATATATATATATATATATATATATATATATATATATATATATATATATATATATATATATATATATATATATACAATCATCTTCTACAGCTATATCCGATCTTCTCTGGGGTCACAGGGTTAGGCTGTGCCTATCTCAGGCGTCTAATCGCAGGAGGACACACACACTCACATTCACACACACATTCATACACTAGGGACAATTTTCCAAGGTGCCAATCAACCTACCGTGCATGTTTTTGGACCAGGAGGAAAAGGAAACCGGAGAAAAAACCCGGAGAAAAACCCCCTGAGGCATGGGGAGAACATGCAAACTACACACACACATAGCCGAGATGGGAATCGAACCCAAACCCTGGCAGTGTGAGGCGCCACTGATCCACTTAGTGTGAGGCGCCACTGTGCCCTTATATATATATATATATATAGCCTTATTATATAATATATATATATATATATATATATATATATATATATATATATATATATATAGTTTTTTTTTTTTTTTTGCATATATTAAGAATATCCTCTTCATAATGCTATTTACA
>JACRUU010000026.1:15085464-15095464 GCA_030449085.1 Kryptopterus vitreolus
TCTATCTATCTATCTATCTATCTATCTATCTATCTATCTATCTATCTATCTATCTATCTATCTATCTATCATCTATCCATCTATCTATCTATCTATCTATCTATCTATCTATCTATTCCTCCATTCTTCCTATCTATCTCTCTATTCCTCCATCCTTCCTATCTATCTATCTATCTATCTATCTATCTATCTATCTATCTATCTATCTATCTATCTATCTATCTATCTATCTATCCATCCATCCATCCATCCATCTATCTATCGATCTACAGAAGTCTATTTAAACCCTAATATCTATACTTCCAGCAGAGTAACGCAGGGGAATACTTTGGGGATAGTTTGGGTACCTTCAGTCTGTTCACCACAGTCAAGGATGAGATTTTAATGTTAGTAATAAAATTATGATTATTAAATAATCCAAACTAACATCGAGCTTTTCGGCAACTCCGTCCAAGTAAGAAGGTCAGGGAACTTTACTGTTACATATAGCAGAGTATCTGTGCTGATGATCTGTTTTTCCTCTCACGTCTCTGAGAACCTTGTTCAGATATACGACAATGCAGACGTTCATATCCATCTGCTCTTTCCGAGAAGCTGGACGCAGTTAGATCTTCTAGCCAAGACAACATATAAAACATATGTCCAACTGGATACCAAAAAAAAAACAACCCAAAAAACACTCTTCAATAAGTTCTGATGTGGCAATCCGAGTCGTGTGACCTCAGTAAAAACGCTGCGGGTGCGAGCCGAAACCAAAGAGTGGATGAGAAGAGAACGTTCCTGAGCCTCTGGAGAAATTCTGCATTGAGGATTGTCTTTCCCCTCTGTATTTTTCAACCTCTGTCAGTGCCGTCATGTTGGCATCTAAGAGTTGTTGTCATATTAAATGTCAACAACTGTGTGATATTCTTCATTTTAGTTTAATTCCATGCTTAAAATAAAGATCATTTTAACCCAAGGGACATTTTAACAGAGACATACAGTTATTATTACATGGGCGCCAATAATAATGATCCCATACTTACTGTATACATGTTGTTGTTGTTGTTGTTGTTTTTTTATGACAGAGAATTTTTGAATAGCTGTCTGTCTGTATGTTTGTTTAGCACACATATTCATCAATCTATCCATCCATCATATATCCATATACCTGTCAATTGTAATTATCCATCTATGCATTGTTTCCATCCATCCATCCATCCATCTATCTATATGACTATATATTGTATTTCTATATGCATCAATTTATACTCCATCCATCTATCTGTCTATCTGTCTATCTATCTATCTATCTATCTATCTATCTATCTATCCATCCATCCATCCATATATTGTATCTCTATATGCATACATTTTTAATAATCCTCTATTCATCCATCCACACATTTTAGATCGATAGATAGATAGATCCTCTATTCATCCATTTACATTTACATTTACATTTGCGGTATTTAGCAGACGCCCTTATCCAGGGCGACATACAGGAAGTGCTTTAGGTCTCTTTCTAAGGATAAGATTTATTCAAGAAAGGTTAATACAAACTCAAGTACACAAGAATAGACAGTTGCCTTTTTTTTCAATAATGTATTTCTGGACAGAGGGAGATAAAAGAGAATAAAAGGAATGTTAGGATAGGTGTTGTTGGAAGAGGTAGGTCTTCAGTCGGCGTTTGAATGTAGACAGTGTCTCCGTTGTTCGAACTTCCAGTGGAAGTTCGTTCCACCACATCGGTGCCAGAACAGAGAAGAGCCTTGAGCTGGTCTTACCTTTTACCCTGAGAGACGGTGGAACCAGACGAGCAGTGCTGGACGCTCTCAGGCAGCGGGGTGCTGTACGGGAGGTGATGAGGTTGCGGAGGTAAGATGGTGCAGATCCATTTTTGGCTTTGTAGGCGAGCGTCAGTGTTTTGAATCTGATGCGTGTGAGCAGCTACAGGAAGCCAGTGGAGCGAGCGCAGCAGTGGGGTGGTGCGAGAGAATTTAGGCAGGTTGAACACGAGTCGCGCAGCTGCATTTTGAATCATTTGCAGTGGACGAATAGCGTTCTGAGGTAGAACCTGCCAGCAGAGAGTTACAGTAGTCCAGTCTCGAGATGACAAGAGACTGAACCAGGACCTGAGCAGCCTGTGTGGATAAAAACGGTCGAATCCTTCTGATGTTGTAGAGAAGGTGACGACAAGAGCGAGAAACGTTAGAAATATGGGAAGAGAAAGATAATTGATTGTCTATAGTTACCCCGAGATTACGAGCAGTGGTGGAGGGAGAAAGTAGGGAGTTATGGAGAGTTATGCTGAGATCCTGACCAGGAGATGAATCACATGGGATCACCAGCAGTTTCCGTTTTCTTCGGGTTGAGTTTCAGCTGATGAACGCTCATCCACGAAGCGATGTCAGATAGACAGGCTGATATTCTAGCAGACGCTGTTTTATCTGATGGAGGGAAGGAGAAGATTATTTGAGTGTCATCAGCATAGCAGTGATAGTCAAATCCATGAGAGGAGATGACTTTGCCGAGAGAAAGAGTATAGAGTGAGAAAAGAAGAGGACCAGGTACTGAGCCTTGTGGTACACCAGTTGGTGAGTCTGCGTGGAGCAGATGTCGATCCTCTCCATGATACCTGAAATGATCGACCTTCCAGGTATGAGGAAAACCAATTCCATGCAGCTCCAGAGATACCGAGACTCCTGAGGGTAGCTAACAGGGTCTTGTGGTTCACTGTATCAAAAGCTGCTGAGAGATCGAGCAGGATGAGGACGGAGGACAATCTGTCGGATCTGGCAGCATGAAGCTTTTCCCTGACTGCCAGGAGAGCAGTCTCTGTGGAATGTCCTGCTTTGAAGCCAGATTGGTTGGGATCTAGAAGGTTGTTCTGAGAGAGATAGGCAGACAGTTGGTTAAAGACAGTACGTTCTAGAGTTTTAGAGAGGAAAGAGAGCAGAGATACCGGTCTGTAGTTGTTGATGTCTGATGGGTCCAGAGCAGGTTTCTTTAAGATGGGAGTGACCCTTGCTTGCTTGAAGGAATATGGTACACATGTCCAGAAGTTAGGGACCCATTGATTATTGTGGAGATGAAGGGCAGGAGATCATGTGAGATGGTCTGGAGCATGGATGAAGGTATTGGATCTAGTGGACAGGTGGTGGGGTTGCAAGACTGGATGGTTTTCATCATCTCATTGTCAGTGACGATTGAGAAGTCTGCTAAGATGGCATGGCATTCCTCAGTGGCGGGTGACAGTGGCGTCTGGGGGGGGAGTGAAGGTCAAGCAGATTTCCTCAATCTTCTTTTCATAGAAGGAGGCGAAGTCTTCTGCTGTCAGGGAGGAAGAAGCTAGTGGGGTAGAAGGGGTGAGTAGAGAATCCATACATCCATGCATTTTTCTATCTATCTATCTATCTATCTATCTATCTATATACCTGTCTGTCTGGTCTGTCTGTCTGTCTATCTATCTATCTATCTATCTATTTGTAAATCGTACATATCGTTAAATGCATCAACCTGTTAAAATCCATCCATTCATCCATCCACCCATGCTTTTTTCTACCCATCTATCTCTCCATCCATCCATCCATCCACCCATCTATCATGTCTACATGCATCATTTTTTTATAATCCTCTATTCATCCATCCATCCATGCATTTTTCTATCTATCTATCTATCTATCTATCTATCTATATCTATCATATATCTATCTATCTATCTATCTATCTATCTATCTATCTATCTATCTATCTATCTATATATCTATCTATCATCCATGCATCCATATATTGTATCTCTATATTCATAAATTTTTAATAATCCTCTATTCATCCATCCATCCATCCATCCACATTTATTCTTTGATGCTATTCATCTATTTCATCTGTCCATTTTTTTTCATCTAACCTATCCAACAATACACTTTATCTAACCGACACGTCTTTTACCATCGTAATCCATCCATCCAAAACGTTGTTACACAATACTTTACTGTCTTCTGGATTTTATTAGCATTCCTGCAATTTATTTCTCACATTTCACCCTGTGCATTAAACCCGAAGCCTCAGGATATGATGTCATTTCACTGTAGTGAACCATATGCTGAATTTATGACGGTGTATAAGCGGACCGTGTTTTTCACCGTGACCCCTTCAGGACCTGCCGAAACACATCAACTCCTTCCATGTGTTGCCCCGCAGTAAACGCATCGCACGTGCTGAAAAAAACCGGAGATGTTATTGTTTAGCGTATGGATTGGCAGATTGCGTAACTAATGTCGAACACAAGTCCTTCTACACGGGTGAACTTTTACACACAGCAGACGCCATTCGTTTTTGGTAGAGTTTCTTACCTATTGAACCGATCTCTCTGCGGATTTGAAAAAAAAAAGAAAAAGAAAAAAAAAAAAGAAAAAACACTTGAGTATTATAAGATTGTTTATGGGCGAAGTGACATTTTCATAAGCAAGGCATCAAAGTTTTTTTTTTTTAATTTGAGCCAGTTCCACTCTAAAAAAGTGATCCTTATGAATTCAATTTACTGCCAATGCAAGCAAAATACGCTCTAAACTCAGGGTACTGCTTGATTTAATACAGTACTGTCTGACTGTTTCTCATTAAGCCATGTCTTTAATCTCAATAAATAGCTTATAAATGATCTAAACTCAGAAGAGAGAAAAAGAGATTTTATGGTGTATTGAAACCACATTATGACCATATGGCTTTTACTTATTGGGATTTAACAGCGTTTTACATTTGAAAGTACATGCCCATCAAATTCATTGGACCCTGGATTCACACACATTCACAAATCACATTCATTCATTCATTCATTTCATCATCTTCTACAGCTTTATCCGATCTTCCCTCGGGTCACGGGGAGTCTGTGTCTATCTCAGGCGTCTATGGGCATTAAGGCAGGATACACCCTGGATGGAATGCCAACCCATCGCAGGACACACACACACACACACACACATTCATTACACACTAGGGACAATTTTCCAAGGTGCCCAATCAACCTACCGTGCATGTTTTTGGACCGGGGGAGGAGGAAACCGGAGAACCCGGAGAAAAAACCCCCTGAGGCACGGGAGAACAGCAAACACATGGGAGAAGAGAAAAAACCCCCTGACGGGGAACCCGGACCCTGGTGGTGTGAGGCGAACGTGCTAACCACTAAATCACAAAGTTTCATCGTCACCTCTTTCTAAACACCTCTTTGCATTAATTCATTCATTCATTCATCTTCTGATCTTCTACCGCTATATCCGATCTTCCCTGGTCACGGGGAATCTCAGGCGTCTATGGGAATTAAGGCAGGATACACCCAATGGTCCAATAATCCACACATGGCACACACACACCACACACACACATTCACACACACATGGTCACACACTTGGAGGGACAATTTCACCAACTTCCAAGGGACCGTGCATGTTTTTTCGGAGAACCCGGAAAAACCCTGGCGGTGTGTGAGGTGAGGCGAACGTGCTAACCACTAAGCCACAAAGTTTCAGCGTCACCTCTTTCTAAACATTAGAGGACCAAAATGCAAGAACAAAATGTTTTCAAGAACAAAAACACATTTTATTCCTTAAAAAAATTAATTTATATGATTTTTTTTTGCGTACTTACATTAAAATCTACACAATTACAATTGGAACTAAAAAAAAATTTTCAGGGCGTGCCGCTGGTGAGAATATTCATCTTCGATCTTGTTAAGGGAGGGGTGTATCTCAGTGCTTTAATGTGTTTAGATACTTATCGAAAGGTCGGGGGTCCGACCTTGGGTCCTTAAGCAAGGCCCTTAACCCTCTGTGCTCCATGGTGTCATATCATGTCTGGCCCAGAAGAAAAAAAGTTATTTCCCCTCATCAATAAAGTATGTAATTATTATTTTTTAAGTGGGGTTTATATTTAAGTGGGGTTTATGTAGCTTATATACACTGGCATGCGAATGTTGTTAGGTACACGGTGCAGCAAAAAAATACATTATAATGTGAGTCAAGTGTGGAATCCAGGTTCAGTACAGGTTACAATAACCATTGCTTTATCACATCATCCATTTTCCCAAAAACAACATGTCCTTCAGTGTTGAATTCCTTTTACACAGTAAAAAAAAATAATAAAAGTAGAGTCAAATGTACTCAAATTGAAGAAACTCTCAGACACTGGACACAGACACTTGCATATATACATATATATTCATATATATCATTCATTCATCTTCTACCGCTATATTCGATCTTCCCTCGGGTCACGGGGAGTCTGTGCCTATCTCAGGCGTCTATGGGCATTAAGGCAGGATACACCCTGGATGGAATGCCAACCCATCACAGGACACACACACACACACACACACACACACACACATTAGGGACAATTTTCCAAGGTGCCAATCAACCTACCGTGCATGTTTTTGGACCGGGGGAGGAAACCGGAGAACCCGGAGAAAACCCCCCTGAGGCACGGGGAGAACATGTTAAATGGAAAACTTGGACAAATGACATGAAGCTATTCGGTACAATAAACACAATCACAACCGTGTCAAACAACATGTGGTGCAAAATACCCATAATCTCCCAAACACAAGGTGTTTCTATAGTATGTGTAACTTTGTGTGTAGTGTTGGTGAAGAATCAATGGCAACACTGTGGTTCAATAATGTACTGTACATACACTAAACATGATCTACACTATACTATACACTTTATCATCGAACACATCATATTCAACATAACATAGAATATTCTGTATTTCTGAGGTGGTATTAAAAAAAAGAAATGCTACGTTTATACATGGGTTGATGCTTTCGATCTTCTTTTTAGATTCGGGAGGGGCGGGGGGGGGGGGGGCGGCGCAGGCGGGGCGCGGCGGCGGGGACGCGGCGTGGGGGAGGAGGAGGCGGGGGGGGGGAGCGGGAGGGGGAGGAGGAGGAAGAGGAGGAGGAAGGGGAGGAGAGGGGAAGAGGAGGGCGGAGGGACGGAGGAGAGGAGGAGGGAGGAGGCGGGGGAGGGGGAGGTGGAAGGAGGAGGATCTGATGGGAGGAGGGAGAAGGAGGCTGGATGGCTCTTCAGGAAGCGGAGGGTGGAGGTTCTTAAGAGGATGAGGAAGGAGAGGGTCCTTCTTGATTCTCTTCTTTTACTCGGATGTTTTTCTTATTCGTTCCTTATTTCTTATTCTTCTTTTTAGGAGGAGGCCTTTCGAGGAAATGAGGAGCTTCTTCTTGAATTTCCTCTGAGTTCTTCATTCTTAGGTTTTAGGCCGATTCTTTGACTCTTCTTTGAGGGGGTTTCTCTTGTTTCTTTTCGTTCTATTTTTCTAGGTGCCCGATCTTCTTCTTCTTTCTTCTTCCCTTCTTCTTTCTTTTGTCTTCCGTTTCTTACTTCTATCCTCTGTTCGTTGATGTTGGATGATTCCTTCTTCTTCTTTTTCCATCTTCATGGTCGTTTTTCTTTATGAAAAGGACGGGGGCTCGAGGACTTTCGGTCTTCTCCAAGATTTTTCTTTTTCTTCGTTTCTCTTCTTAGAGCAGTGTTATATTTTTCCCCTCCCTTCTTCTTCAGTTCTACATGTTTTTTTCTGTTTCTCTTCTCATTTTTCCTACTTGTTCTTCTTCTCCTTACTCTATTCTTCTTCTCTTCTTTTCTTGGTCTTCTTCTATGGTCAGGATTCATTACGCCTCGGTTCTTTTTTCCTTATTTCTTCTTCTTCTTTCTTCTTCTTTTTGCTCCTTCTTCTTGTCTTTTTCTTTCCCTATTTTCTTCTCTCTTCTTTTCGCTCTTGGTTTATGGAGTTCTTGATTCTTCTTCTTCGTTTCTTCTCCTTCTTCTTTTTCTTTTTCTTTTTCCTTTTGTTTTCTTCTTTTTCTTCTCTCGTTTTCTTCTTTTTTTTCAATTTCTTTTCCTTCTTTTTCTTCTTCTCCTTCTTTTTCTTCTTTTTCTTCTTTTTTTCTTCCTTTTTTTTCTTCTTTTTCTTTTTCTTTTCTTTTTCTTCTTTTTCTTCTTTTTTTCTCTTTTTTCTTCTTCTTTTTCTCTCTTCTTCTTTTTCTTCCTCTTTTGGTTGCTCCCTGTAGGGGCACCACATTGGCTCATCCTTCTCCACATGACCCTGTCCTTTACATCCACCCTCATTCACACCATCATACCCACATTTCTTCTCTCACCACATCCATAAACCTCCACCTTCCTCGACCTTCCTCTTTTCCTCCATCCTGGTACTTCCATCCTCAGCGTTCTTCTCCCTGTGTACCCCATCTCTTCATAGGGAACGATTTAAGGCACTTTTTTATTTTTATTTTGCATAATAAACATGTAATATTGTACAAGAACACCACCTTCACTCCAACAACAATATCATCCATGGTTAGAGTGTCTCGGTAAAGCCTCAGACTGTGAGACACACTGGGGGGTTTAAGACAGTGAGAAATCTAGCAGGCATTGAACACCCACCATCACATCGTTCATATTTATGGCGCCATCTGTTGGCTAATTTGTGAAACACAAGCATCACAGAAGCTTATCACTCATAAAACGTGAGTATTTATTTTAGCATTTACAGCATTTAGCAGACGCCTTTATCCAGAGCGACATCAAGCACAAATAGTGCTTTAGGTCTCCATCTAAGAATAAATTCATTCAGGTATGATTGATTACAAACTTAAGGTACGAAATAATCATAGACACAATTTTATTTTATGGTTTGCTGGACAGTGAGAGGGGCACGGTGTCTTAGTGGTTAGAACGTTCTGAAAAAAAGCCAAGAGGATTCAGGAAGCAGGCCTTTAGAGTTTTAGTCTGTCCAGGTATGTCATCTATACAAAAGTAACATTTATACTTTTCACTGAATTTCTCATTACAACACAACAATAATAACAAAACTTGGTCATTATCTATTCATTCATTCATCTTCTACTGCTATATCCGATCTTTCCCTCGGGTCACGGGGAGTCTGTGCCTATCTCAGGCGTCTATGGGCATTAAGGCAGGATACACCCTGGATGGAATGCCAACCTATCGCAGGACACACACACACACACACTCACATTCATACACTAGGGACAATTTTCCAAGGTGCCAATCAACCTACCGTGCATGTTTTTGGACCTGGAGGAAACCGGAGAACCCGGAGAAAAACCCCCTGAGGCACGGGGAGAACATGCAAACTCCACACACACATGACCGAGATGGGAATCGAACCTCCAACCCTGGAGGTGTGAGGCGAACGTGCTAACCACTAAACCACCGTGCCCCCCTCAGAATTACATACTAGAGAGTCTAATTTGATTTGTCTTAAAAAATAAACTACTACAATAAGGCCAAGCCTCCGCCATGACACCAACAGACTGCAAAGTCCATCATGTTCCCTTCATCACAGGAGCAGAAATGACTCAGAATGACTAAGAATGAGACACAACTTCATTTTACCAATTTATTAGCTGCATATTCATTCATTCATTCATTCATCTTCTACCGCTTATATCCGGTCTTCCCTCGGGTCACGGGGAGCCTGTGCCTATCTCAGGCGTCTATGGGCATTAAGGCAGGATACACCCTGGACGGAATGCCAACCCATCGCAGGGCACACACACTCACATTCACACACACATTCATACACTACGGACAATTTTCCAAGGTTTTTTGCCAATCAACCTACCGTGCATTGTTTTTGGACCGGGAGGAAACCGGAGAACCCGGACGGAGAAAAACCCCCTGAGGCACGGGGAGAACATGCAAACTCCACACACACATGTCCGAGACGGGAATCGAACCCGGATCCTGGCGGTGTGAGGCGAATGTGCTAACCACTAAGCCACCGTGCCCCGCTTTAGCTGCATATGTCATTGCGAATTAAAGTGTCAGTGTGATTTAAAGTTTCCTTACCAAGCCTTTGAGTTTTGGTGTTTTGAGGTCTGGATGTAGACTCCAATCTTTTTTATACTTTCTTGGCTTGATTAATCTGTTTTCCAAAACTTGGATGGGTTTAAAAAGCAGAAACCAGACAGTGTACAGTG
>JACRUU010000026.1:15097964-15105464 GCA_030449085.1 Kryptopterus vitreolus
CATGAAATTAATTATTTAGAGACAGTAATGGTTTATGATCCTAATGAGTATCATGTAACAGGATTACATTCCCTGGAAACAATACACCTCAGAGTTAACCTTTGATTCAAAAACTAATTACAGAAGGGAGTTTCCTGATTAGCAGCTGACCATGGAAAAGGGAATGTCATGCTGAGATTCAGGGCTTCACAGTGTGAGCTGACGGATGAGAAACATGAGTTAGGATTAGGGTTGCCTAAGTGTATAAGTGCTATTTTGACTACTGATCAAAAAAATTGCAGTATGTCTTAGTTGTTTATTGTCTCGGTGTGTTGTGTTTGAACGTGCTTAATGCTTTCACACATTTATATTTGTGGGGTTTGTCAGGCGTCCTTATAATTTAACATTTAAATTATAATCACACGTGTAAAGCCGAACACGTGAGGGCCCACAAGTAGTAATAGAGATGTGAATTACGCCTTGATTTATAAAGATCAGTGATCCAAAAGTACACAGGAAGTCAAAGGAAAAGTACATTTCAAAAGAAAAAAAAGAAAAGAAAAAAAAATGTAATAAAAAATTATATATTCTAATTTGTTTTACATAATGTAATAAAATACAAAACTATTATTATGTATTGTTGTATTGATTCAATTCTTTAAAACATACTTTTGTATGTGTACCCCATAATTATAATCATAAATACCCCCATAATTTTCTACATGTATACACAATTATTTATTCTTCTAGATAGGATAAGATCCACGAATGAATGAATGAATGAATTTATTCTTCTCATTTTATATATAAATATATAAAGTAGGAGCACGGTGGCTTAGTGATTAGCACGTTCGCCTCACACCGCCAGGATCCGGGTTCGATTCCCATCTCGGTCATGTGTGTGTGAAGTTTGCATGTTCTCCCTGTGCCTCAGGGGGTTTTTCTCCGGGTTCTCCGGTTTCCCCCCGGTCCAAAAACATGCACGGTAGGTTGATTGGCACCTTGGAAAGTTGTCCCCAGTGTATGAATGTGTGTGTGAAAGTGTATGTGTGTGCCCTGTGATGGGTTGGCATTCCATCCATGGTGTATCCTGCCTTAATGCCCATAGACGCCTGAGATAGGCACAGACTCCCCGTGACCCGAGGGAAGATCGGATAAAGCGGTAGAAAATGAAAAATGAATGAATATATACATATATATATATATATATATATATATATATATATATATATATATATATATATATATATATATATATATATATATATATATATATATGTATGTATGTGTATACATACATGAAGTCAAAAAGTAAAGGGACATTCATATAATATACTTAAATATATTATATATATATATATATATATATATATATATATATATATATATATAGATATATATATCTATATATATATATATATATATATATATATAGATAATATATATATATATATATATATTACTTGTGCATTTTTCTTTTTTCTCCTTTTTTAGTATGCCTAATAACTGTTTTACATCATCATTACTATTGCAGTTGCGTCAATGCCGTCAGTTCTCAATCCTGCTCCGTGATTGGCTACCATATAAATACCAGCCAATCAGAAACAAACAAGGCGGAAATGGCTCTAGGCTCGGAGCTACAACGCATAAACATTCCATTATCTGGTCTGGAGATGGCCTTTCGCTCTGTGATGTTGTAAATATTGTTGACGTAAAAGGCAGCAACGCCGAAGTTTGGACTCGAGCTGTCAAATCCACAGGAGCGGAAACGAAGTGAACTTTTATTTATCTACAGAGTGTCTTTTTTTTCTGGATAACAAGTTGTCTTTTTTTGCGGTGAGTTCTCCATTAAATTTGTTTCGCTTATGTATAGAATATATGTCGTATATATGATGAAAGTGTAATGTAGGAGTCTAGAGCCAGGCTAGCGTAGTTACATTGTTTATTCCCTTTTATTTATTTATTTTTTGTAATTTTTCAACATAAACGTGTTTTAAACCAAGTACAGGGTTAGAAACATCCCAAAACATCATAAAATAACCATTATATAGGTATTTAGGTCTTAGATTGTAAAAGTCTCCATTTAGGTGTTGTTTACACGATCTCATAACGCCACTGATAAACATATCCGGTAATAAATTATTAATTGTGTATCATTTCGTCACCTAACCAGCTTTCTAACTTTTTCTAAGCTACATCAGGTCGAAAATGCCTACTCTGACAAAATATGTATGTTTCCTAACCGTTTTCCGGCAACTTCCGCGATATTGTTTCGTTCGCATCGAAAAAATGGCCAATCATAACGAAGGTGGTGGATTAGATGAGCCAATCGGAGTGGCCGGGGCGGGATTTTGTCTGAATACGGGTGCAAAAGCGCCTTATAGCATTCCAATGGATTATATAGTATAAAACTTATTTTAACGTTGTGAACATTTCATGAACATAAACATATCAATTAAAACATTCCTACAAATAAACCGCAAAAATGTGTTTATGCTACATTTTAAATGATATAAAGATACATGTTTATAACCGATGGTTTACAAAAGTATTGGCACCCATCCCCTATATCTCCATATTATTAACCCCGTATTACACACCCAGTTTAATGTATGTATGTATTCCTCCAATGCTGATGCATATTTGACACGTACCACAAATTATATAGGAGGCACTAATTCTGAAATTATATCTGCTGGAAAGCAAAAACACATAATTTTATTTTTTTATTGTACTTTACAGGACACTGTAATGCACTCTTTTTGCAAAAAAGCATCTATATATAATAGATATCTATATATATATCTATATCTATATATATATATATATATATATATATATATATATATATATATATATATATATATATATATATAGTATATATATATATATATATATATATAGGGATATTGCAGCTAGGAAGATCGCAGGTTCAAACCCCACAACCATCAAGCTACCACTAGTGGGGCCCTTGACCAAGGCCCTTAACCCTCAATTAGCCAAGTTGTAAGTCGCTCTGGATAAGGGCGTCTGCCTAATGCCGTAAATGTAAATGTAAAAAAAAAAAAATATATATATATATATATATATATATATATATATATATATCTAGCTATCTATAGAATAGATAGAGAGAGAGAGAGAGAGAGAGATAGATAGAGAGAGAGAGAGAGAAGAGAGAGAGAGAGAGGGGGAGAGGGGGGGCACGGTGGCGTAGTTGTTAGCACATTCGCCTCACACCGCCACCGCCAGGATCCGGGTTCGATTCCCGTCTCGGTCAAGGAGGGTTTTTTCTCCGGGTTCTCCGGTTTTCCTCCCCCGGTCCAAAAACATGCACGGTAGGTTGATTGGCACCTTGGAAAATTGTCCCTAGTGTGTGAATTGTGTGTGTGTGTGTGTGCCCTGTGATGGGTTGGCATGTCCATCCAGGGGTTGGCATTCCATCCAGGGTGTGTATCCTGCCTTAATGCCCATAGACACCTGAGATAGGCACAGACTCTCCCCATGACCCGAGTGAAGATCGGATAAAGCGGTAGAAGATGGATGAAATGATATATGAATGATATATATATATATATATATATATATATATATATATATATATATATATATATATATACATATTTAAATTTTTATTTTATTATTTATCAAATATACCTGCATACATAATACAACATGTAGTGAAATGCTTCAATGGTCTGCTATTGCATTATTTCCTGGAAGCGTTGACATTTTCAGATCAGCTTGTGTAAATGTTTTTTGTGTAAAAAAAAAAAATTTTTTTTAAATCACATTTTTCTTATTCCCAGGGCATGGAGAAAGAGAAGCAGGATCGCTTTGATCGGGCCAGACTGCAGGTGATCACTGACGGCTACGAGCGGGCATTCGAGTGCATCAACAAGGCTCTGTCCGAAGACGAAGCGGGACGCACGGCGCAGGCGTTGGAGCTTTACCGCCAGGGACGCCAGCACCTCCTCAGGGCGCTCAGCGTGCCGACGCGAGGTGACGAGTGCTCGGGGGCGCGGTGGGAATCGGCGCGGCAGATGCAGCAGAAGATGCAGGAGACTCTGAACAACATCGCGTCTCGGTTGGCGATTCTGGAGAACAGTGCTCTTCCTTCACTTCCGAGCAGCCCGGAGAACGGGGCGTCCCCTCCGAGCGTGTACCCTACACTCCCTACCAGGCCGCCCCCTCCACAGGCCCTTCTCTCCGACAGCCAGGCCGCCCGGAGCGAACAGCCGCCCGCGTACTCGCCGCAAGCTGCCGACGGACACGTCAGCATCTCGTACGGGACGTCTTCGGGAGAGCTGTCTTTGGTCGGGGACGAGTTCTACAGCCAGACGCCCAGCTCCAGCACCTCACCGCAGATCATTGGGGAAGACGGAGAGGAGCTGTTCTACCTGCCCAACGGCGTCCAGATCTTCTTCGTCACCCCCGACGGGCACGTGAGCGCCCCCTCGTACCCAGGATACCTGCGCATCGTAAAATTCACCAGCGACCGTTCGGAGGCCACGCCCACCAGGCCGCCCGCCTTCCTGCAGGTAGAGTGATCATAGTACAGTAATCATCATGTAGCTTAAAAAGGTCAAAAGGGCAGGACATGGAAGCTTGGCATTCTTCTGGGTTAGAATTCCAGCACAGACCCGATGCCATTCCTACTAGAGTTGGGCGATTAATCCTCAATAACCATTAATCGAGCTTATGGTTTATGCGATGTTGAAAATACGACCTGGGTTTGGCACAGCGAGCTTCCGTAGTTCGCCGTCCTCCCGCCCACGTTACACTTTACGAAATGCGAAATACAGAAATCGGAGATTCAATTTATATATATATATGCCATATCACCCAGCTGTACTTCCCACCTATACCTGCAGTCCTGGTAAAACCGATTAACGTTAGATTAGATTAGATTAGATTAGATTAGATTTAATTTGTATTGCCTTTGTGCAGAGTTCAACTTCAGGGCCAATGGAATGCAGTTGGCATCTAAAAGGGCAATAAATAAACAAACAAACAAATAAATAAATAAATAGGCAAGCAAACAAATAAGTAAATATACAATTAAATCCCAGCCCCTCTCTCAGCCGCTCCTGTTAGGGGTCTCCATAGCAGAGCACTGTATTTTAGTATTTAGTATATTAGTATTTTACTCTGGACCGGCTTGTGTAACCCTAATGGAGGGGGACTTAACAACTGGGGGTTAAGGGCCTTGCTCAAGGGCCCATTAGTGGCAGCTCGAATTTGAAAGGAACAATTTGAAATGAGGCAAAAAGGCAACAAAAAATGCATTTTAATGTTTGGTAAAAAAAAAAAAAAAAAAAAAAAAAGGCTTTTATTCGCGTTTTAGGTATTATAAAATATATGTAACACGACCTCTAACGCACCAGCAGCGCTTTAGAAATTTATTCTAAATTTTTAATCTATAATTGTATTTTATTTTTAACTATTTATTTATTTATTTGTTTGTTGTGGTATTGCGATTTTAATTTTTTCTAGTCCAAATATAATTCTCGGTATTGCATCGTAAAATATGCGACACACATGTAAGAGCCAGTCAGCTTTATGTTATTGGCTCATATATTTATATAGTTATATTTGGCTTGGGGAAGGGGGGTGTCTTGGTAATAGGTCTTGGTAAAAGACAGTTGCTAACAACATATTAATGTTCATATTAATATCGTCTTATAGTATCTTAATGCAAAAAAATGATTGCAAAGAAGGATTCTACATTGAAGGGTAGGCATTTGAATCTATATACATGTAAATATCTGCAAACAAATGTCATTTCAAAACAAACAAGGAAAAAAAAGAAGATTTTGGCAAAAGCAAAGGTTACGAACGTCGTTAGACAATGTTTGTGCAACATTGCATCACTTTGATAAATCGGTTTTCTTACTGCAGCAGCACCGTTACACCACATCCGTTATTTAGCAATTCATGTTCACTCTTCTCCTAATACTTAATTTCTCCTTCTGAATACGTATTCATAGGGTGAAAATAATATCACAGATGTCCAGGACCTCGTATACGTTTTAATATTTTGGATTACATGAATAATATGGCGGGGTATGGTGGTTTAGTGGTTAGCACGTTCGCCTCACACCTCCAGGATCCGGGTTCGATTCCCGTCTCGGCCATGTGTGTGTGTGTGTGTGTGTGGAGTTTGTATGTTCTCCCCGGGGGTTTTTTTCTCCGGGTTCTCCGGTTTCCTCCCGGTCCAAAAACATGCACGGTAGGTTGATTGGCACCTTGGAAAATTGTCCCTAGTGTATGAATGTGTGTGTGTGTGTGTGTGTGTGTCCTGTGATGGGTTGGCATTCCATCCAGGGTGTATCCTGCCTAAATGCCCATAGACGCCTGAGATAGGCACAGACTCCCCGTGACTCGAGGAAAGATCGGATAAAGCGGTAGAAGATGAATGAATGAATAATATGGTTTGAGACACGGATTTGCCTGTAAAGAATCCATCCATCCATCTTCTACCGCTTATCCGTTACTAGGTTGCGGACGGCAACAGTCTAAGTAGAGATGCCCAGAGTTGCCTCTCTCTCCATCCACTTCCTCTACCTCCTCCGGGGGGACACAGAGGCGTTCCCAGGACAGTCGAGAGACATAGTCCCTCCAACGTGTCATGGGTCTTCCCAAAGGCCTCTTCCCGGTAGGACATGCCTGAAACACCTCCCCTGGAAGGCGTCCACGAGGCATCCGAAATAGATGCCCGAGCCACGCCAGCTGACCCCTCTCGATGTGGAGCAGCAGTAGTTCTACTCTGAGCTCCTTTCGAGTGACTGAACTTCTCACCCTATCTCTAAGGGAAGCTCATTTCGGCCGCCTGTATCCGGGATCTTGACCTTTGGTCATGACCCAAAGCTCATGGCCATAGGTGAGAGTAGGAACGTAGATCGACCAGTGAATCGAGAGCTTTTCTTTTCGGCTCAGCTCCTCCTTCACTACGACGGACCGGTACAACGACCGCATTACTGCACCGATCCGCCTGTCCATCTCCCGTTACATCCTCCCCTCACTCTTGAACGAGACCCCAAGATACTTGAACTCCCCATCAACCTGAAGTGGGCAAACCACCCTTTTTGCGGCTAAGGAGCCATGGCCTCGGACTCGGTGCTGTTTTTCATCCCAGCTGCTTCACACTCGGCTGCAAACCTTGCAAACCAATAAAGTTCCCACATTTGTTTGTTAAAACGTATAGGGGCATTTGTTTGTTAAAACGTAAGGGGCCGGTGGTTTAGGTTAAGCAGGGTCCGTTCGATTCGCGCCAGGCCATGGTCGGAGTTTGCCTCCCGTGTTTGCATGGGTTGGAGTTTTTTACCCTCCAGGGTTTTTCTCCAGTAGGTTGATTGGCATGCCGGTTGGAAATTGTCCAAAATGGGTTGGCATTCCATCCAGGGTGTATCCTGCCTTAAAAATTCCCTATAGACGCCTGCTGAGATAGACACAGACTATGCCCCCGTGACATGTGACCTGAAGAGATGAGAATGAATGAAGCTAGTTAAAAAGTGACGT
>JACRUU010000026.1:15110464-15155464 GCA_030449085.1 Kryptopterus vitreolus
CTTTTTGCTCCCCGTGCTGATGTTTTCACCTTCACACGTGACACCAGCGTTGTGGTACCCACACACACACACACACACACACACACACACACGTTGAATTTAATATAAAATGCCGGCTGAACTTTACTCCCACGAAATGATGCTAGCGCCGGAGTTCCCTCGTGATGACGCTCACCCGGAACCGAATTGCATTACCTGTTATCGATTTTATTGATTAGTTGTTGCAGCGTAACTCTGTGAATATACACCACTGCTATATCAATATAACATACTGCAACATTACAGAGGTAGAAGTGGAACATTGGATGGATATAGATGATAGATAGATATGGATGGATAGTTATAGATGGATAGATAGATGGATGGATAGATAGATAATAGGATAGATATAGATAATTAGGATAGATAGATATAGATAGGATGGATAGATATAGATAATTAGGATGGATAGATAGATATAGATAATTAGGATAGATAGATAATTATAGTTATAGATATAGATAATTAGGATGGATAGATATAGATAATTAGGATGGATAGATAGGTATAGATAATTAGATAGATGGATAGATATAGATAATTAGGATGGATAGATAGATGGATGGATATAGATAATTAGGATGGATAGATATAGATAATTAGGATGGATAGATATAGATAATTAGGATGGATCGTATGGATATTAGGATAGATCCATAGGATAGATAGATCGGCTGGATAGATAATCTAGGATGGATATATCGATTCGGTGGCTAGCTAGATCGAGCAGTAGTCTAGAATTAGATATGGATAGGCTAGATGGATAGATGGCGATTGATAGATCTACTTGTCGCTCCCCGCTCCTTAGGATCGGATAGATGGTTAGATAGATAGGCTGCCTTCATAGATAGCGATGGATATCCGAGTTCTATAGATCCTTAGGATCGATGGATGGGTATATAGATATAGATAGATGGATAGATATAGATAATTAGGATGGATAGATAGATGGCTGGATGATATAGTTATCGCTCCTTGGATAGATGGAGTATATAGACTATGGATGATAGATAGATGGATAGATAGATATTTGGGTGAGAGTCATGTGTTAGAAGTCAGAAGGGATTGACGTCAATTTTATTAATATATATAGATATATATATATATATATATATATATATATATATATCTATATATCGGAGATCGGCACTATATATGGAGATATATATATATATATATATATATAGATATATATAGAGAGAGAGAGAGAGAGAGAGAGAGAGAGAGAGAGAGAGCAGATGGAGAGAGAGAGAGAGATCGAGAGGGAGAGAGAGAGAGAGAGAGAGAGAGGCGAGAGAGAGAGGAGAGAGAGAGAGGAGAGAGAGAGAGAGAGAGAGTAGAGAGAGAGAGAGAGAGAGAGAGAGAGAGAGAGATTTATTTTTTTATTTTTTTCCATTGAATTGTATTGTATCAACTGAAAATGGGATCGCACTGCATCGTAATAGGAGTGAATCGTATCATACTGGTAGCTGCCCTATATGTTATCTTCTCATCAACTGTGCATCAAGATGTGAACTTCATCCGCCTCATTTTGCCTATATATATATATATATATATATATATATATATCTATATATATATATATATATATATATATATATATATATATATATAGCTATTCCGCTTCCTTCAATTTCCGTCGCGTTCGCTTGGAGCGCCATCTAGAGGAACGCGCTAATTACTTCCCCGATCATGACCGGAGACAAATGGGATAATTCAGTTCGGTTAACGTCGGAAACAAACCAAAAAAATCTACTTTATTAACTAGACTATGCCATGTGGTTTATTTCTTCTTATGTAGAAGAAAATGCAAACGTAAGAAATAAACCCGTTTGCATTTCACCTGCATTTTTGTTCCGTCATCTTTCGCCATGTAACACCACGGCATTCCATCACCTCTGTTTACAAGGTTGCATTCCATTTTGATTGGATCACAAGGTTTGGGTTAAATACTGCAAGGCACTTGACACTTCGCTCAGTAGCTTTTCTGCTGTGCTTGCTTTCATGAAGAGTAGTTAGTGCTGCTTTTAGTTTGGCGCCAGACATTATGACGACAATCACAGGTGGGGAAAAAAACGCAAAGGAATTCGTCCGGCATTAAGGCTTTAATACCTCGGAATGAACTCCACGGCGTTTTTTCCTCGCTCCGTCGGCCTGGCGTAAAAACAGAGCAAGGACTCGTTGCTACGATTCGTCAGGTGTGAGTCACCAAGCCTAACATTATAACGTCATTTTCTCCAGTCTGCCGCCTCATGGAAGTGATTGAGAAGGCATTTTTTTTTGGAAAAGTTCCTCTATAGTCGTTTTCATCGCGGGTGCCGATACAATCCCTCGCTTTGTTTTGTTAAAGAACAGCGCGTTGTGTGTCCGTCTCCTGACTGACCGCACAAAGCACCGCGATCCGAGGAGCACAAAGCGCCCAATCAGCTGCTTTATAAATATAGATCGAGCAAATTAGCATTGCAGAGTTGTAACACCCTCCACCCTTCTTTTTTTTTGCACTATAGTAGTCATGTGATGTGCATAGTCTCATGTTCCTACACTCATGTGTGTCCAAGCCATCCAGTGAAGCAGCAGACACCATTAGCCTGCCTCAGAAGGTGCCCATAGAGCCAGCGAGGCCTGAAGAGGTGCCCCCTACTGACGACGAGAAGGTACTTCCAGAGTGGAGCGAGAAAGTGGCTCATGGGATTCTGACAGGTAAGACCCGAGGACATGCGGTTAGGTCTGTATCGAGATTCTTGTCCGATTTTATTGCTTAAAGTTCTGTATTCTAGTTTACAAATAACTACTTTGTCGATGTTTACACACCATCACCTTCAAAATAAAGCTGCCCCTACTGCAATACAGCATCTTCCGCGATACTCACAAGATCTCAAGTCCTTTAACACGTACAATATGCAGTAGCCTGATGTTTAAAGCCCCTTGTTATGGAATTAAACGTCGTAAAAAAACGAATTACAGGATTTCAGTAACGTTCATTTTAGTCTGTGTTAACTTTTTGGCTCAGGGGCCACATTGACTTTGAAAATCGGACATAAGGACCCCCAAACCCCCCCCCCCCCCCCCTACCCCCCCCTCCATGGTAGGCAGTTATGCCTGCTGGTTCAGGTCTCCCACTTTATCGCGAGTGTGAGGTATAAGCGATTGTACCATGTGCGCCTACTGTCCACCGGGGGGGGCCGATGCGCAAAAGTGACTGTTCAGCTGTATATTGCCTGTCAAACACGGTGACTATCGGATCCGATTCTGGAATGGGATACTTGTTATAAAATCAAATTTAGATTCCCATTATCGAATTCCTGGGTGTATTTGTATTTATTTATTTGTATTTTGATTTTTCCCTCCCCCACCATTCTGCCAGGACCTTCCGTGCATCCAATCTGCCGGGACCTTATGTGGTAATCTAAACATCAGTTTACAAGATAAAATCGCGGGAAGCGCTCACGAGTGTGCCGACCAACACGATTAAACATCTGGAATCAAATAAAAAAATGATACCCAACCCTAATGGTGGTATTTGGAGCGGAGTTGGAACATCTGGAATGTTATCGACCGCGTATTAGACTTTATATTTCACATAGTGACTAATAAGCCACGGTTATGCCGATTGTAATACTCCCCTCAGGAGCCACCTGGCTGAGCTGGGGATTAACCAAGGGAGCAGAATACACAGGGAAGGCCATCCAAAAAGGCGCATCCAAGCTTCGGGAACACATCACGCCCGACGACCGGCCCACCCAAGTCAGCCCTACGGTCACCAAAAGCCTCCACGTAGCCAAGCAAGCCACGGGAGGAGCCGTGAAAGTCAGCCAGTTCCTGGGTAAAACGTCTCAGACGTCTCATTGGTCGCATTCTGTTATTATATTATTATTATTATTATTTCCTGATGACGTTCCCGTTGCAGTGGATGGGCTGTGCACCATCGCCGGTCACGTGGGCAAAGAGCTAGCCCCTCATGTAAAAAAGCACGGCGCTAAGCTGATCCCAGAGTCCATGAAGAAAGACAAGGACGGACGATCCAATATCGAAGGGGCCATGGTGATCGCCGCGAGCGGAGTTCAAGGTAATCGAATGGAAACGGCAGGGGGGAAAAGGTACGAGGGACGCAATGGGGCAAAAATAACAAATCCCAAAACACATTAACAAATCCATACATACCAAGAAAAAGGTAGGTACAGAATGAAAATGGAATGCTGGCCACTCATTGGACAAGACACCTGTCAGTCAAGTTTCCGACTTTGTATGTGTATCTTGATTGACGGGTGCCGAATCCAATGAGTGCTAATCGATCCAATCGCAAATTGTCTAAGTGTCATTGTGTTTTCGGATTTGCTAATGCCTTCCCGCATTTGTCATTGTCGGATTTATTAATGTGTAACGTGTTTTTTGTATCGGTTTATGCGATTTCGGATTTATTTGTTTTATGATTTGGTAATGTGTTTTGCCCTTCTCGGCCACCGTAGAAAGGGATTCGGCACTTGTGCATGAAGTATTTCTGTGCAGATCCATTCCACAGATATTACCCCAATATAAAGTACTGCTGGTGGTTTAGTGGTTAGCACGTTCACCTCACACCACCAGGGTCCGGGTTCGATTCCCGTCTCGGCCATGTGTTTGTGTGGAGTTTGCATGTTCTCCCCGTGCCTCAGGGTTTTTTTTCTCCGGGTTCTCCGGTTTCCTCCCCCGGTCCAAAAACATGCACGGTAGGTTTATTGGCACCTTGGAAAATTGTCCCTAGTGTGTGAATGTGAGTGTGTGTGTGCCCTGTGATGGGTTGGCATTCCATCCAGGGTGTATCCTGCCTTAATGCCCATAGACACTTGAGATAGGTACAGACTTGGATATAGCGGTAGAAGATGAATGAATGAATGAATAAAGTACACTAAATGGACAAATGTTTGTGGACAACCATTTATAAGATTGCTTTGTTTATTTATTTATGAACATCCCATTCCGCTATTTGCTGTTATTATGACGTCCACTCTTTTGGGACGATGTTTTTCCTATATACTGTATTTATACCATGTTATAATGTAAAACATGTATGTTCTGGTTTCTCAGTGGGGTAAGATTGGAATAAAATGTACAGAATAATAGACATTGAGGCTTATCAAATTCCATTTTGTTAACGCGCAGGATTTGCCACGATGTGGACCGGCCTGGAAACCGCCGCCAAGAACATCGCCAAGAGCGTCGCGACCGAGACGGTGACCACCGTCAAGCATAAGTGAGTAAGAAAGCATTCAGGAAGTACCGATTTCTACTAGTTCCTATTATTATATTTTTAAATATGGATTTCCTAAAGATAACCTAATGCTAATACTAATCAGCACTTTTGTGAATCCGTTGCCATTTTAACACTGCCTCTATCGGCGTTACACGCAGAACTCATTTACTTTCCTATCCTTCTCTCACCTCTATTTGTCTACAGATTCAGGGGGCTAGAGAAAATATCCCACTCCCAAAATGAGAAAAAGTCGTTCTAACCGTATCGCACTGGTTAATTATTAACAATCTGAAGGTGCCGCTGCTGCTACAGCTAATTGTCTTTGTGACTGATATCAGCTGCTCCTAATAACAGTATTGGTGATGGGACTCCCTGAACCCCTTCTCAAGCTACACACACACACAGATTCCTCAGTTAATATAATGAAACCTGATTTTTTTTCCCCCCTTAATTTGCATTTATTATAAACAACTCTAATTCAGTATTAATATCCATTCATTGAATATTTCTGCCTACAAATGAATAGATTTCTCATCATTTTGGACTTCTGTACTCATTAGTGCCTTATATACTGAAAGATCACTTGGATCAGTGTCAGTGCGTTTAAATAGGGAAGAGAGGTGTGTGTGTGTGTGTGTGTGTGTGTGTGTGTGTGTGTGTGTGTAAAACTGGGAACAGGTGTGTCTTACTAGAAGCTGAGTGAGTGTGTTTGGGGGGATTGTAGTCATGTTTGTAGGCGGGTACTGCCAGACAGCAACCTCTATACGCCTGATATTAATGTTAAAAATGACCTTTTAAAATGATTTTCTATATAGTATTTGAATAATTTTTATAATTAAGATTTAAGAATTAAGACATTATTTATATAAATATATATACATATACATATATACATATAGGGAGTCCTCGGGTTAGGCCGATTTCGACTTTCGGGCGGTTTTGTTGTGGTTGTAGGGCACTGCCATATTATTATAGCACTTTACAGTATATTTAATTTTTTTACGTGTGTGTGTGTGTGTATACTAACCTAAGTTATTAAAAATATTAATTTAAACTTATAAATATTATGCAATGGGGGCACGGTGGCTTAGTGGTTAGCAGGTTCACCTAACACCGCCAGGGTCCGGGTTCGATTCCCGTCTTGGCCATGTGTCTGTGGAATTTGCATGTTCTCCCCGTGCCTCAGGGGGTTTTGCTCCGGGTTCTCCGGTTTCCTCCCGGTCCAAAAACATGCACGGTAGGTTGATTGGCACCTTGGAAAATTATCGCTAGTGTATGAATGTGAGTGTGTGTGTCCTGTGATGGGTTGGCATTCCATCCAGGGTGTATCCTGCCTTAATGCCCATAGACACCTTAGATAGGCACAGACTCCGTGTGACCCGAGGGAAGATCGGATATAGTGGTAGAAGATGAATGAATGAATGAATATTATGCAATACTTTAATTATTAAACTATATTGAGTCTAGTTTTAGAAACACTTAAATATGCAAATATGCTACTTCACTCATCATAGATCCAGAATACAGTATTGTTGTACGTCGTGTGCTCCCGTATCTAGAGCTTATTTTTAAGGTTTTATTTAGAAACTGCTCCATAGAGATATTGCTCATTTCGGCACCTTTTCTCCTTTGGGATACGTCTAGGTTGAAAGTACAAATTCGGCACATGCAAATTTTGTGCATTTCTCCATAAATCCACCAAACAAATCTATACATTCCTTTTTATTTTCCTGGTAATCTGTATTTCTATAACGTTTAAGCTTCATTAAGCATGATGCTAATGAACCACTGCATGTGTGTTTAAAGATACTTAACAGGCTTTAATCCTTTGCTCCGTTCTATCCTTTCTATTCAAACTTAACCCCTCCCCTCCCTCTTATAACCAATGTGGCTTATGTGGTGAAGGTATGGGGCCGAGGCAGGGCAGGCCACCGACCACGCGGTCAACTCTGCCATCAACGTGGGCGTGACGGCGTTCAACATCGACAACCTGGGCATCAAGGCCATTGTGAAAAAGACGGGCAAAGAAACGGCACACGCCATCCTGAAAGACTACAGAGTGAACGACGGAGAGGAACAAGAGGAGAAGAAACACGAGGAAAAGCCCAAAGAGCGCGAATAAGTGTAAACGGACAGGTTTTCACGGTTCAGGGTTCACGGTTCAGCGTTTGACATGGAAAAAGTTGAATGTAAATCGCCCGTCGTGGTGGACGTAATACTGACCTGCTTTGGTTTATATTCCAAAAACTAACCGTGGGTTACTCTGAGTTAATAACGGTTCTCACCGGTTCACTATTTACCAACATGCTGCCTATATATTGTACTCGGGGTCTATTTTTTTTTATACCGATAAACTCCTCTTTTTAAGGTTCGAACCGATTTTTAAAGATCTCCACGATTGCCTTATCCTCGCGGACGCTGTGGAAGCTTGTAGAATTCACAAGAAATGCTTATAATGAATCGAATGAAACCAAAGTTAGAAAATAGGGGGGGGGGAAACGGATGTATTCATGAATTAAACGTGTGTGAAACTTTTAATGCTAAGATTAGAATGAGAAGGAGTGCAAGTGTTTTGTATCGGGGTAATGCTGGACATTTTCTGACACGGGAGGGGGGGAACACATGGTACAAATGGGGCGGCATTTATATATATATATATATATATATATATATATATATATATATATATATATATATATATATATATATATATATATATATATATAATGCCGCCCCATTTGTACTATTCATATCAAGAAAAAGCACTAAGACTGTTTAAAGCTGCTATAACAGGAGCTACCTTGCATCACGGATGTTCTATGTCATTAAGAACAGGTTCATTTTCTGTCAACACAAACCATTAATGATAATTACAGCAACGTCATCCTTTTATAATCAATAATAGTAATTCATATTACCGACATAATATCATCCATAATAGCAGCACTTGCATCTATAATGATGCATATAGATAAAAAAAAAGGGTATGTTGTATGTTAGTAGAGAAAATACAGTTTCCAACATTCCAAATGCGCATCCAGTGTTTCACGTTCATAAACGATACAGAAAACAAAAGTGTGTGTGTGTGTGTGTGTGTGGTGTGTGTTGTGTGGATATATTGACAATTAAAAGCTAAGGCTATATACCGATAGGCCTCTAAAATAAACTGCCAATGGTGTAGTAATATATATTACTTATGCGTATGTATGTATGTATATGTGTGTGTGTGTGTGTGTGGGGGGTATATATATATATATATATATATATATATATATATATATATATATATATATATATATATATATATATATATAGATATTATATATATATATATATATATATATATATATATATATATATATATATATATATATATATATATATATATAATTTATCGATAATGTATTAGATTACAAATTTATATATTTCAATTCTCAGCTAAAAATCTCTTTCTTCACACTTTAACTATGTCCAAGCACTTTACACACTTAGTAGAGAAATTGTCGCTAGTTATATTAATAGAATTAATGATTATTATTATAATCGATCTTTTAACGCTTTCTTTGTACCTAATATTTAAACGCTACATTTCTATGCAGTTATTCCAGTGTGAGAAAAATAAACCTGTGGTAATTGTGTATATGCTTTTCATTTTATTCTATTTCATTCCAGACGAGCTCAAAAGGAATCCAATCGACCTGCAATGTGAACCTGAAAACTTGAGCTACTTACGTTTATATATCGATATTTAAACACTGCCGTTTTTAGTGGGAAAGACAATTGCGTAGACCCGTACTGTTCAGTTTAAAGGTCTTTGGGTAAGCGCAGGAATATTGTAAAAATTAGTGCACATGAACTGCAAAACAAAAACCAAAAACCATGACCCTTTTTTTCCTTTCTTTTTCTCTTCAGTTTAATTCCTTTTTTTTATTCATTTACACATTTTTTTCCCAATACATGACATTTGTAGAACTAGTCGATGTAAATTATGCCCATATAATATTTAGCCCTTATGAGCAAGAAAAAACTCCCTGTCATGGTACGAGGAAGAAATCTTGACGAAAATTATACTTGCATCAGTTTTTTTTCTCTCTTTTTTTCACTATTTAATGTGCTTTAAGTTAAAAAAGAAAGAAGAAAAAGAAGCAACACATGACCAAGCATATCTACTGACTGCAATGGAAAACCACTTAAGTGTGTTCCTACTGTGTATGCATAACGTTTAACTGCTGATAATGAATGTAAATATTACATGTGAAACAATAAACTCAAGCAAAAGCATTATTTCTGCGCATGTTTATTATTTTATATTAATATTATTCGTTCCGCCTTTCTTTACACTTCACTGCACATTATTATGTATATTATTATGCTTTCATGATGCTTTTTATTACTTTTTGTCCAGATTTTGGCCCCTGGTTTTAGGTTTTGCTCTAGGGCCCTCTAGTGGCACTTTGGTGGTGTTGGTGGGATTTGATCCTAAGATCTTCGATTCAGAGGACGATGCCTGAAACACTGAACCCCCACAAAACACGTGAGAAGTGAGTCTTTCTCCCCAGCCACACACTCGGATCAAATTTATTTTCTCTAGCGCCATCTACTGCTGTCAAACATGATTGCTTTTTAAATATGTCTCAATCCAATGCAAAAGAGCTCCTGTTATTCTATTGTTTCAGAGAAACTATGCAAACTGTGTAGTATTATTATTATTATTATTATTATTATTGCATATATTATTGTACACTTCTGCCCAAACTTAAAAGGGAAAAATCTTGAGCTTTGAATCATCGTAGCAAGAGATGATTAAACCAATAGGTGAAGTAAATAGAGGTTAATATCTAGAAATCCCACATGGATGTTGGGGAAAAATCACTAGTGAGCATTCGATTATTTTAGCAGCGAATCATTGTTAAACAGTAAATCACCACAGACGTAGAAAGCTAACAACAAGCACGACAGAAGGCAAGGAGAAGTCTGGCAAACGTGGATAAAACAGAGGGAGTCAGTGATGTAAACACGACTGAGAACAGGGACACATTCATCATCATCATCATCATCATCATCATCTTTTCTTTGCCTGGATACATTTATTAGGTGACAAAATTTGGAATATAGACATTACACACACACACGTACATACATATATACAGACAAACACACACACACACACATATGTATTGTGTATATATATATATATATATATATTATATATATAGATATATATAGATATATATATATATATATATATCTTTTTTTTTCCTGTGTCATTTTTGTATCCGCACTGTTTTATCATTCATTATGCACCACCCATAAATATCTATCATTACATTACTGTATATTTTTATTCACACTTTATACTGTGTATACTGAACCATACATGCACTCATATCTATTTATCAATCTATGTATGTAGATGAGTCATTCATTCCTATATATATATATATATATATATATATATATATATATATATATATATATATATATTATATATATACACTATATATGAAACAAGTAACATTAAAATAAAAATGCAACATTGATTTGAACAAGTAGTTAATGACTTAACAAGAAATGAATATTAAAAGAATTTCCAGAGTAAAATAAATATTAAATAATCAATCATTTTATGATAAGGAAAGATTTTGAGAGAAATGTATATAATTATAACATCAGTTACATCTAATATAAAAAGCAGGTCAGGTGTCTACAGACTTAAAACATGTATAGTGTATAGAATTGACTGATAATATTAATATATAAGTTATAATAAGTTATATATTTACTTCACAACTCCAAGGTTTCTGACTTTAATCCTGAGCTTGAATTATTGTCTGTGTGGAGATTCACATGTTCTCTGTACTGTAGGACCTCATCGTTCTCTGACCTGAAATGATATTACTGTGTGTGTGTGTGTGTGTGTGTGTGTGTGTGTGTGTGTGTGTGTGTGGTGTGTGTGTTTGTGTGTGTGTGTGTGAGTGAGACAACCGGCATCCCATCCAGCATATGTACATCCTGTATAATGCCCAGATTTCCCCTGAGACAGGCACATACTTGTGTGTGTGTGGTGTGTGTGTGTGTGTGTGTGTGTGTGTGTGTGTGTGTTCATTATAAGGCATTCAGAGTTTGATAAATTGCTTAAATCGCAGCCAAAGAGAAATGAGACACACCCTCTGCAGCCCTTCCTCCTCCATCATCTTTCTCATCATCTCTCTCTCAAATCTCTTCTCCTCCTCTAAATCTCTCTTCTCTCCTCCTCTCTCTCTCCTCCTCCTCTCTCTCTCTCTCTCTCTCTCCTCTCTCTCTCTCTCTCTCTCTCTCTCCATCCTCCTCTCTCGTGTCTCCTCCTCCTCCTCTCTCTCGCTCTCTCACATCACCTCCTCTTCTTTCTGCTCTCTCCTACCCTCACTCTTCTCTCCCGCCATCCTCCTCTCTCTTTCGACCGCATCTCTGTCTCTTTCTTCCCCCGTTCTCTCTTTCTTTCCCTTCCCTCCTCCTCGTCTGTGTGTGATCTTGTGTGTGTGTGTGAGAGAGAGAGAGAGAGAGAGAGAGAGAGAGAGAGAGAGAGAGAAAAGCTTGGGGCACAAAGAGATTGCGTGGCCCTGCACCCCACCACACGACCCGCACACAACTGACTGCTATTATTAATAAACCTCTGTCTCTCTCACACACACACAACACACACTTTACACCAACCTACGGATACAGGATATACGCAGGATACACGTTTGTGCAAGTAAGTAGACAATGCCATTTGGTTGTTGCTGTTCGGCGTGCCGGGTTTTTTGTTATCCCACCCTCATAATCACCTTCATCATCATCAGAGCTGTTTTTAATGTGTGTATATGTGAATTGGGCTTGATATGCTGAATGCAGGATGCTCTCTCTCTCTCTCTTCTCTATATATATATATATATATATATATATATATATATATATATATATATATATGTCTGAAGCTGCATGCGTGTAAGGATGTGCAGGATGTCTAGTATCCGTGCCGTTTATTTCAGGAAGGATCCAAAGTTCCTTCAGCAGTGAGGATTAACACTAAACAGAACTGCTCACTGATTATCACTAGTGTTATTAATAGAAGGAACAGAAAGACGAGTGCATGACTGAATAACCTTCTTCAGGTTAGAAAGAACGAGAGCATCCTGGATTAAAGGGGTACAAGTTTTCATGTGCTTCTGGTATTTTTATTATAGTATTTGGGGGTAAATAAAGCACCGGACTTCATTAATATATGTGTTAATTTGTTATGTGTCTGTCTGTCTGTTTATTCATGCATAAGTAAACACACACACACACACACACACACACACACACACACACACACACACACACACACAATACATTTTCATATATTTATTTTTATATATTTTGTATATTTTATATTTATAACTTATGTTTTTTATTCTTCCCATGAAGAATGTCTTGTTTTTCAGTTTTATTTATTTATGTATTTATTTGTTGATTTATTTATTTATTTATTTATTTAATTGATTTCCATACGCTGTTCAATAAGATCTTTTTTCCACAACGTTATTTTTTTTCTATTGTATTAAGTGTTTCTTAAGTTTTCCACATTATGTGTGTGTGTGTGTGTGTGTGTGTGTGTGTGTGTGTGTGTGTGTGTGTGTGTGTGTGTGTGTGTGTTCACATCCTTGTCTGCATTTAGTTTTTAATATAATAATTGTTTTAACACAATAAATTATATATATATTTCTTGTGATTGTTTGATCCATAATGCACATATTTTTCTTGTTCACTGGTGATTATTCATTCATTCATTCATTCATTCATTCATTCAATCACCCATCTATATCCGTCATCTCCATCCGTCTATCTATCCACCCACCCATCTATCTATCCACCCACCCATCTAACCATCCATCCACCCGTCTATCTGTCTATCTATCCACCCGCCTATCTATCCACCCACCCATCTAACCATCCATCCACCCGTCTATCTGTCTATCTATCCACCCGCTATCTATCTATCCACCCACCCATCTGTTATATAACCATCCATCCACCCGTCTATCTGTCTATCTATCCACCCGTCTATCTATCCACCCACCCATCTAACCATCCATCCACCCATCTATCTGTCTATATATCCATCTACCCATCTCTATCCATCCATCCACCCATCTATCCTCCATCCCACGTCATCGTCTATCCTATCCATCCACCCGTCTATCTATCCATCCACCCACCCATCCTAACCATCTATCCACCCGTCTATCTGTCTATCTATCCATCCGTCTATCTATCCACCCATCCACCTATCTGTCTATCTATCCACCCACCCATCTATCTATCTATCCACCCACCCATCTAACCATCCATCCACCCATCTATCTGTCTATCTATCCACCCGCCTATCTATCCACCCACCCATCTACCATCCATCCCCCCGTCTATCTGTCTATCTATCCATCCGTCTATCTATCCACCCATCACCTATCTGTCTATCTATCCACCCACCCATCCAACCATCCATCCCCATCCCATCTATCTGTCTATCTATCCACCCCCATCTATCCATCCTACCCATCTAACTATCTATCCATCTATCCACCCATCCATCTACACACCCACCCATCTATCCACCCGTCTATCTGTCTATCTATCCACCCATTCCTCTATCCACCCACCCATCTATCTATCTATCCATCCGTCTATCTATCCACCCATCCACCTACTGTCTATCTATCCATCCACCCATCCAACCATCCTATCCACCCATCTATCTGTCTATCTATCTATCCACCCGTCTATCTATCCACCTACCCATCTAACTATCTATCCATCTATCCACCCATCCATCTACACACCCACCCATCTATCCACCCGTCTATCTGTCTATCTATCCACCCATGCCTCTATCCACCCATTCCTCTATCCCACCCTATCTATATATCTATCTATCTATCTATCTATCTATCTAGCTATTATCTATCTATCTATCTATCTATCTATCTATCTATCTATCTATCTATCTATCTATCTATCTATCTATCTATCTATCTATCTATCTATATATATATATATATATATATATATATATATATATATATATATATATATATGTGTGTACGTCGTTCAGTCATGCTGTATACATGTTAGTAGATATCACAATGCTGCTTGTGTATACTTTCTGCAGAACTGTGGCTCCGAACATGGAGATGGAGCACTTTGACGGGCGGGACAGGGGTCAGAGGTCAAGGCGAGGGCTCCCCCCGAGCCCAGCTCACAGCGCCCACTGCAGCCTGGGCCGCGCTCGCACACTCCAAGCGCTCAGCTCGGAGAAGAAAGCAAAGAAAGTGCGTTTCTATCGCAATGGTGACCGTCACTTCAAGGGCATCGTGTACGCCATATCCAGGGATCGCTTCAGGTCGTTCGATGCCCTGCTGGCTGACCTCACACGCGCCTTGTGTGACAGTCTTAACCTTCCACATGGCGTTCGATCCTTATACACCATCGATGGCTTGGCCAAGATTACCACCATGGAGCAGCTGGAGGAAGGTGAGCGTGTTTGGGGGGGGTGGGTGGAGGCGGTCCTTGAAATACTGAATTTTGAAGCTTGACCCGAAGCTTCATCTTTATGCAGTCAGAGCGATGAAGCAACGCTTTAGTATTTCAGTCTCGCCAGCTTTTTCATGGGCATTAAGGCAGGATACACCCGGGATGGAATGCCAACCCATCACAGGACACACACACACATATACACACACATTCATACACTAGGGATAATTTTCCAAGGTGCCAATCAACCTACCGTGCATCCTGCCTTAATGCCCATAGACGCCTGAGGCACAGACTCCCCGTGACCTGAGGGAAGATCGGATAAAGCGGTAGAAGATGAATGAATGAATGAATATATAAATGTATATAAATATAAATGTGAAGGGTTTGAATTTTGGACAAATTAATTTAATTAAAACGTAATCATATGTAATCAGTTACTTTTATAAAGCCATTGAATAGTTATTACATTTATAGGATGATGAAATAGGAATTACTACAATGAAAAGGAAGTCTCGCTACTTTATTTTGCTCATGGGCCCACTAGTGGCAGCGTGGTGATAGTGGTGATGGTGATGGTGGTGGGATTTGAACCTGCGATATTCCGGTCCCGGAGACACATTCACATTCAAAATGAATGGATTCTGATATGTGTTTTCTAGTGTTGTGTCGTTCATGAGACTCGGAAACTTCATTCTACGTCTATATATGCACACTAACGTACATTGCGCCTGTGATGAACCCAATCTCGCCTTGTTGTGAGCAAATGCACTTAGCGTGCGTCTAAATGGACGCCACTAACAGGATCCGCTTCTAGTCTTCCATCAATATTTGATGGTATTTTACAGCCTTGCAGGGCGACCTCGCTTCCGTTTCCGCGTGCTACACGTCCCGAATTGCAAACAGAACGTCGTCGCTACTGAATAAGGAGCTGCTTTGCATTTCACTGCAGCGGATTATTTAGGCCAGGCGTCCGTTCAGGTCCAGACCCACAGTGTTTTTATTTATTTATTTATTTATTTATTTATTTATTTATGTTTTTTTTTTTAGCCAAGGTGAACATCAAAACAAAGAGGCACGCCGGCAATTCTGATTTTGAGGCTTGTGGGTTATTACTTATATTACGAACTAGAGCAAGATTGTCTCTCGCTTTAATGCCCAGTCTCTCTTGTACGATTGTGCTGTCGAGAGATTCCTTTTCTACGTTGTTTATCGTGGAAAGTAGTTCCAGATCAAATCAAATCTGATCTTGTTGGAGTCGGTTTATTTTTTGGTAAATAATTTGGCTGAACATATGGATCTAAAGTAGCACGGTAGAATGTTGTGCGGTAAATGCAGTAAAATGGTAAATGGACAGAAACTATTGAAGTATCTATATAATTTTATGTATAGATTCTTGACATGTGATAAGAGTTGGAAAGATGGATGTATATAGTATAAATCTATATATTATATATATATATATATATATATATATATATATATATATATATATATATATATATATATACACGGCGCAACCAGCTCTTGTTCGGATAGGAAGGGTCCAGGGGCAAAGGTGGCTCTTGGCCTGAACTGCCTCGAGCTTTACAGAACTCCACCTCCCCCTCAACACGGGCTCGCGAAACCAGGGCGCTCTGGGTTGTCGGCAATGCAGCCACCCTACTGTACCGTCTTGAAACACGGACCAAGGAGTCCAACGCGCATGTGAGTCAGAGGGCACGACGCAAAACCACACAGCGCAATGAAAGTGAAGGCCTTCCATATAAACTGGTGATACGTTTAGGTTCCGTACGGTAATGTATCGTAATGATGCGAGGAGCTGTTGTGAATGGCAGCTAGTAGGCGTAATTCACGGAAATTTCGGAAGTGTGAGTGGATTAGCGTTGTTTTTGTTAATAAAACACATCTATCGCATGTTTTATATCCCATCCTAACATTACAAGCGGTAAATGCTGCTAAGGAAAGGTCAACACTGAAATTATCTGTGAAGGTCACGGACTGACGTTTCTTTATTCATTTTTATTTAATTATTATTATTTAATTAATAAATAATCGTTTTCATGCATCCACTTGTGTTTTTTTTTTTTCCCCAGGCGAAAGCTACGTATGCGTATCAATAGAACCGTTTAAAAAGCTGGACTACACCAAGAACGTCAATCCTAACTGGTCGGTCAATGTAAAGACCGGTGCTTCTCCTCGGGTGCCCTCCTCGCTGGCCAGTGCCAAATCCAGCTCACTGGACGCCAAGGAGAGCAAAGACTATATCCGTCCCAAGCTGGTGACCATCATCAGAAGCGGCGTGAAGCCTCGCAAAGCCGTCCGCATTCTCCTGAACAAGAAGACCGCGCACACCTTCGAGCAGGTTCTCAGCGACGTCACGGACGCCATCAAGCTCGACACAGGAGCCGTCAAGAGGCTTTACACAGTAGATGGCAAACTGGTAGGTGGTGTTTCATCACTATTGATGCATTTGGGTTGTTTTTAAATCTATTAATTTGTGCAATTCGCTACAGATTCTTTTTTACTACTGTCCTCTGTGACTATCCAATCAAAGGACGTAAAAATGCTGGTGTTTGTGGATGCCTTATAAGCCCTCGGGATATGCAAGTTGCAATGTGATCGGTTAGAGCAGCTTTAAGCTCCATGGGATCCCTGTGGTGATCTTAGTGATGGCTCAAGGCAAGATAGGGATCTTTGACCCTGGCAACATGTGATGTGAGATCTGAACGAAAAAGTAGCTGGTGGTAGCTCAGTGGGTAAGGTTCAAATCACACCACCACCAAGCTGCCACTAGGGGGAGCTCTTTAGCAAGGCTCTTAACGCTCAGTTGCTGAGTTGTACGTAGATCGGTCTGGATAACGGCGTCCGCCAAATGGCGTAAATGTAAACCTCAGGCTGAATTTCTCCTCGGATGCGTTATGTACGGTGGCTGAGAAGGGCAAAACACATTAGCGAATCATAAAACACAATAATAAAACCTGAAAACAAAATCTAAAATAGCATTAAAAATACAGAAAACACATGAACAAATTCGAGAATACAAGTAAGTAAACTTTTCCAGTTTGTATGGATTTATTAATGTGTTTTCTAGTCTTTTCGTACTTATATTGTTTTTGTGTTTTTCTATTTTGTTTTATGATTTGTTAATGTGTTTTTCTCTTTTCGGCCACTGTAGCTATTGAATTAAGAGAATATATATATATATAATATAATATATATATATAATGAGTATGATGTATATTCATCGACAAAATATATATTAAATATACTTATTCATTCATTCATTCATTCATCTTCTATATATTCTATATCCGATCTTTCCTCGGGTCACTGGGAGTCTGTGTCTATCTCAGGCGTCTATGGGCATTAAGGCAGGATACACCCTGGATGGAATGACAACCCATCTCAGGACACACACACACACACACACACACACACACCACACACACACACACACACACATTCATACACTAGGGACAATTTTTTCCAAGGTGCCAATCAACCTACCGTGCATGTTTTTGGACTGGACCGAGGAAAACGGAGAAAACCCCCTGAGGCACGGGGAGAACATGCAAACTCCACACACACATGGCCGAGATGGGAATCGAACCCGGACCCTGGAGGTGTGAGGCGAAGGTGCTAACCACTAAGCCACCGTGCCCTTATATTAAATATATAAAATGGACAGAATATTTATTAAATATATTAAACGGACAAAAAGATATTAAACACAAGTTGGTGATACTTTTGGCCCTGATGGCTAACCACAGGAGTGCAGGATTATAGCAGCAGTTGCCATGAAGTTATGTACACTATGTGAAACTGGTGCAAAGTCATTTGTATCTTTGAAGGACTATGAATGGTATTAATTTGAAAGAACATTAAATAGAAAACCCCAGAATTTGGGTTTTTATTCTAAATATATGCAAGTAGGCCTTGTTTAGCTCTTTTCAGTCTTTGAATGCAAAATAAAAAAAACATTAATGCTATTAATTTATTATTAAAAGACTTGTGGGATTTTCCTATCTCACATATATACATACATACACAAACATTAACGCTCTTTTCCCCTCCATGACCTTTTGCTGGTCCGCTTCAGCAGTCTAGTCTTGCTCAAACGAACGCTGCAGGAAGTCCTCGCACCTTTCCTCCTCCTGCAGTGCGTTTAAATTCCGTGACCTGGTTTGTCTCTGAGGTGAATCTGTTTGTGCGTCATCAGCAGTCCAAACGGGTCACGATGCACCCCCCTTCCCCCCACCGTGCAGGACTCAGCCGGTGTCCTCACTTCCTCCCTGTTCTCCTCAAAGTGTCCTGCTTTTCCCGGGTCATGTGGGAGATCTTCTCAAAAGCAGCCCTATTTCGCGCACTAGAGGTTTCTTTCATCGTGCGAAAGGCAGAACTTTGTTTATATCCTTCTATATGGAGAGGAGATTTAACCCATGAATTAGTTGATATAAATTATACTGGAAGCATACTGGAAGTGTTTGCTAGAGGACCAGACAAGGAGGTCAGCCAGAAGATGGCAGCCATATTGGTAATCTCTCTAACAGGCAGCCTGACCTTTTCTCCACAGGCGTCTCATCCCACACTCACACTCACAACACATTCCATAACTGTATAAACTAATACAGCCTAACAGATTCTGTTTATATATATATATATATATATACAGGATCCGGGTTCGATTCTCGTCTCGGCCATGTGTTTGTGGAGTTTGTGCGTGTTCTCCCCATGCCTCAGGGGCTTTTTCTCCGGGTTCTCCGGTTTCCCTCCGTGTGTGTGTGTCCTGCGATGGGTTGGCATTCCATCCAGGGTGTATCCTGCCTTAATGCCCGTAGACGCCTGAGATAGGCACAGGATCCCCGTGACCCGATGGAAGATCGGATAATAAAATATAATAAACCCTCTATTTTGACCTTGAATTTATTTTCCTCTAAAGCAGTGGTCCCCGGTACCGGTCAGTGCATCAACTGATACCAATTGATAACAAGAAAGCATTAATTATTTAATACAATTATTATTATTATTTATTTATTTTTTACCTGAATCCGAACAAACTTTTATTTTGAAAAAATCTTTTAGATTGTAAAATGCTTGTATTCTATATACCGCGTGCACAGTGGATTCGTGTTTATTATTATATTTACAATATAACCCTGATTGGTCTGCGGTGATAAAAAAAAAACTATTTGGGGATCACTGCTTTAGATCAATTTGCATACTAATTATAATTTTTTAAATGTTTGGAATAAGGCTACAAAGTAAGAGTTTCACTATGATGTAATATTTATCGTAAAGAAAATAAATAAATAAATAACTACTCCTATACAAGCCTTATAACAAACCCATTATTATTTAATAAGACTGATCTTTATTAAAAAAAAAAAATGACAAAAATAAAAACAAATTGTGACTGGTCCAAGGACTTAACAGTGGTGAACCCGGAGACAAGGGCATGGGTTGCCGAATCTCAGTGATATGCATGCTGGGAGTGAAGACTGACTGGTCCTGGTGGTCCGATCTAACACCCCGGCTCCTGATAATGCTGTTGATTGGGTCGGGATTGGGTTTAGGGGAAGCGACCCGATATTATGTGTGACCGTTTTTGACTTAGTTATACACATGAATTGACTGCTGTGTTCACGTCCTGTGCTAGCAGGTTTGCAACTGTATTAATTCAGGACAACCTAGAAAAGGAAAATTACCCTAATATGTAAAGCACGCCCCTTTTTAACCTTCACTGGCGTATGAATAGCTCCTACACGCTGCTTTTTTTTTTTCTTTTTCTTTTTTTTTTGAACCCGTCTCTCAGTTTCTATGACAATGAGGTTACAGGAGATGGTTGCTAGGAAACAGGAGGTACTGCAGAGGGAGGGGGGGGGGGGGAGGGGGTTGTGGGGTTGTAGTGAGTGATGGGATCACATGACCACCTCTCAAAGGTGCAAAGATATTTCTCCGGTATAAGCGCATGCTCAGGGCGGGGTTATCAAATGTGCAAATAGGTGGATACCCACACACATATATATATATATAATATATATAATATATATATATATATATATATATATATATATATATATATATATATATATATATATATATATATATATATATATATATATATATATAAGAAAGCCTTTGTCACATATACATTACACAGCACAGTGAAATTTTTTAAATTCTTTCTTCGCATATCCCAGCTTGTTGTTGGTAGTTGTGGTCAGAGCGCAGGGTACAGCCATGATACGGCGCCCCCTGGAGAACAGAGGGTTAAGAGTCTTGCTCATGACACCCAAGGGCCGCAGCTTGGCCATACCGGGGCTCGAACCCGGATCTTCCAATCAGCAGCCCTCTACAGCAGCAGCTTCTCTAGAGCCATTCTATTGTGCCAAATCCAGAATTTCACATCCTAGAATATTATTATTCTTATTATTATTTTATTATTATTATTATATTATTATTATTATTATTATTATTATTATTATTATTATTATTATTATTATTAATTAATTATTAATTATTATTTTTTATTATTATTTATGTTATTATTTTATTATTATTTATTATTATTATTATTATTAAGCAACAAAAAAAGTCATCATGATGTACAGAATATTAAAAAGGAATTCAAGGAATTATTAATACATTATTGTGTATTGTTGGACAGGAAAAGGTTAAAACAATTATATTTTAAAGATGTATGTGTTTTTTTTTAATTGTGAGAAACATTTAAAAAATATTGTTATTATTATTATTATTATTAGTAGTAGTAGTAGTAGTAGTAGTAGTAGTAATAATAGTAGTATTGTTATTAAAATGTTAAATATCATATACAAATATTTATTAATTAAATACATATTAGACAACAAATACGCCTTTTAAACATTTTCACATTAAGAGTGTTCATTTTGTAAATGTATGTATCCATGTGTCCTGTAATGTAAAATGCACACAATAGTGGAATCAATCGGCAATCAATCCAATATGGAAGGTAAACTTGAAAAAAGATGGAAAAAGTATTGTTGAATAATTATCTTAAAATATAGGATCATATAGGACCACATTATCTGTTCTTTCTGAGAAAATGTGTTTACTTAAAGCATTAAAGGTGACCAAAATCAAAGAAGAAACAGATTAAAGGGCAAAAATTTCTCCCCATAAAAAATCCTATAAAGAGGAAGAAAAGAATGAATAATGACCGGGTCATTATAAACAGTTAATGTTATATTAACATTAAATAATGTTATTTATTGATAAAATATTATAATATATAATAATAAAAATTGGACAAAAACCACTTCCATCAATTCCCGATACAATAAGGTGCAACGATATTTCTCCGGATCACGTTGTGGACAATAAGCGCATGCTCAGGGCGGGGTTAACATGGGTGTATACCCTTTTATATATATATATATATATATATATATATATATATATATATATATATATACACCGTAAATTCTGGACTATAAGCCGCTACTTTTTTCCTAGGTTTTGAACCATGCGGCTAATAATAAGGTGCGGCTATTCTGCAGATTTTTTCCCGACCGCTAGGGGCTCTAACCGGAATTAGAATCAAAACTAACACAAAATAAATGCAAAGAAGAAGAATGCGCTAGTTCCTCTTTAGCAGATATAAGTGGGTAGAAGCGGATAGAAGGAGGACAAACTCTATCTTTACAAGGTTAAGGTGACGTAATTTCACACACAGGAGAAATGAAGATAAATACTGTAAATAGCGCTTATTTTCTCTTGGTTCTGTCCCGTTTTAATCAGTAAAGTTTCTGCTCGGTGCTCTCTCTCTCCCTCACCACACACACACACACACACACACACACACACACACACACACACACACACACACACACACACAATACAGTCTCAGCGGTTCTTGATTTTCCCTCTCCCGATATAAGCCCGGTTCACTCTACAATCCCCGTCCGGGCTCGTAGCACATACCTAGTGTCGCGGACACGGACGCTCGATATATGTTTATGCCTAACCTTTGTCTGTTCCCGATTCCCGGACTTCCAAGTCCGCCACCGCTCCTGCTCTCCGGTACTCCCGGTACCACGGCGCGCAGAGCGCAAGGCTCCCTAGCCTGTCTGGCCGCTCCGTATGAGCGGCGTCTCCTGAGTTCTTTATTCTAATAAATCCTGTTTTGTATGAATTCCGGATCTCCGCGTCTCTGTGCAGCGTCCACCGTTACACCGTGTTAAAATACAGGTTAGGAAAGGATCTATTTAAGTACATACATGTACATTTACCATTCAAAAGCGGATGCGGATGCGGCTTGTATGCAGGTGCGGCTTATTTATTATTTTTTGGGTTTTTTTTTTTAAATAGAGCGGATGCGGCTTATATGCAGGTGCGCTTTATAGTCCAGAATTTACGATATATATTAAGAAAGCCTTTGTTTGTTTATTTGTCATCCCAGCTTGTTTGGTATCTGGGGTCAGAGCGCAGGGTCAGCCATGATACGGCGCCCCCTGGAGCAACAGAGGGTTAAGGGTCTTGCTCAAGGCACCCTAAGGGTGGCAGCTTGGCCATACCGGGACTCGACCCCAGATCTTCCGATCAGCAGACCTCTACAGCAGCAGCTTCTTGTAGGATATCGATGTTGGGTAGCTAGTATTGAGTTTCACAGCCTAGCAATATTATTATTATTATTATTATTATTATTATTATTATTATTATACTTTGCAATGACAAGGAAGCGAAGGTGAAGGACGAGTCACGTGGAGGAAATCCGACACATCCATACGTGTCTGTACAAACCCGAAAAAGGGTCTCTCACTATGACTAAACCTCTCCAGGACCTCCAGGAGTGCAGCAGGAAAAACGAAAGCGAATGTTGATGGATGATGAAAAACAACTTCCTGTTTTTTTCATAATTACTCCCTTTTCTTCTGTTCTTTTTGTACTTTGTGTTACGCTCTTCCAAGCTCATTATTGCGTAACTGTCATTTAACTCCTGTTGTTTCGTTAGACATTGAAGTTACAAGTCCATTACTGATAAATAGATGATTTTCGGCGGCATTACTCCCGACGCACTTTGTTTCGAGCACGTGAACGCGATGCACTCTGAGCTTAATGGGTAAGAGCGTGCGATGGACGCGCTCACGGTACTTAAGTACATCTTCAACTATTTGCGATGAAAGGAAGAAAAGCCTCCAGACGCCTGGTGGTGTCGTTTTTTTTCTCTTTTTTCTCCATTTGGGAATCGAAAAGGTAGAATTTATGAAGTATGTACTTCAGTGATTTACTGCTTAATTCTATTCTATTTATTTGTAGAGCGTTTTGTAGAGCAAACTCAAATCTGCTTGATCCTGATTGGTCCTTGTCAGGCGACGGCGGCGAGGTAAAACTCCCTGAGATGGTGACAGGAAGAAACCTGGAGACCCAACAGAGACCCCCGTCCTCATTTGGGGGTTTTTGTTTTGTTTGGAGAGGGGACACCGCTAGGGTCCGGGTTCGATTCCCGTCTCTGCCATGTGTGTGTGTGGAGTTTGCATGTTCTCCCTGTACCTCAGGGGGTTTTTCTCCGGGTTCTCCGGTTTCCTCCCGGTCCAAAAACATGCACGGTAGGTTGATTGGCACCTTGGAAAATTGTCCCTAGTGTATGAATGTGTGTGTGTGTGTGTGTGTCCTGTGATGGGTTGGCATTCCATCCAGGGTGTATCCTGCCTTAATGCCCATGGACGCCTGAGATAGACACAGACTCCCTGTGACCCGAGGGAAGATCGGATATAGCGGTAGAAGATGAATGAATGAATGTTTTCTATGGAGTGTATCCATGGCAGTGTAGAAGTGTTCCACTTTCTGAAGTGTTTAAGGTTGTGTGGAGTCGTCATTAAACCGGGGGCGGCTCGTCATGAGGGACGCCCTTATCCAGAGCGACTTACAACTGAGCAATTGAGCATTAAGGCCCTCGCTCAAGGGCTCCCACTAGTGGTAGTTTGGTGGTGGCGAGGTTTGAACCTGCGATCTTCTGGTCCAGAGTCCAACACCTTAACCTTTCAAAATAGTCCCCTTGCAAAGTAATACAGAGACCCCAAAGTTCTTCTGGATCGTGTCTTGGAAGTTTCTACCACCAAACTACCAAGGGCCCTTAATTGAGAAACTTAATCCACCACCAAGCTACCAAGGGCCCTTAATCGAAAAACTTAATCTACCACCAAGCTACCAAGGGCCCTTAATCGAAAATCTTAATCTACCACCAAGCTACCAAGGGCCCTTAATCGAGAAACTTAATCTACCACCAAGCTACCAAGGGCCCTTAATCGAAGAAACTTAATCTACCACCAAGCTACCAAGGGCCCTTAATCGAGAAACTTAATCTACCACCAAGCTACCAAGGGCCCTTAATCGAAAAACTTAATCTACCAAGGGCCCTTAATCGAAAAACTTAATCTACCACCAAGATACCAAGGGCCCTTAATCGAGAAACTTAATCTACCAAGGGCCCTTAATCGAGAAACTTAATCTACCACCAAGCTACCAAGGGCCCTTAATCGAAAAACTTAATCTACCACCAAGCTACCAAGGGCCCTTAATCGAAAAACTTAATCTACCACCAAGCTACCAAGGGCCCTTAATCGAAAAACTTAATCTACCACCAAGCTACCAAGGGCCCTTAATCGAAAAACTTAATCTACCACCAAGATACCAAGGGCCCTTAATCGAGAAACTTAATCTACCACCAAGCTACCAAGGGCCCTTAATCACTCTGTATAAGTGTGTGCCAAACGCTGTAAATGTAAATTGTGTGCAAAACTGTGTGTGTGTGTGAAAACCACAGTGTGAACAACCCCAACACACTTTCCCTACAAATGTTCTGCACTGATGCAACACAGGGCTTGGATTAAACCAGCAAGCCTGTGTATATATTAAAGAGTGGTTTCTGTGTGTGTGTGTGTGTGTGTGTGTGTGTGTGTGTGTGTGTGTGTGTGTGTGTGTGTGTGTGTGTGTGTGTGTGTGTGTTTTAGGGCTTCCGAATGAGCTCGGCTCAATGAAAGCTTTGCCCGGGGCAGTAAAAGCTTACTGCGAGAGTTACAGCAGAGTAAATGGGCGCTGTCGGGTCTGTGTAATGACTCAATGGCCCATGAACGAGCCGAATGTTGGCGAGGGCCGTGCTCCTGCCTCCTGGCTCTTGTGCGCAGTGTGTTTGTTTACGACTCCGGACATTTTCATGAATGATTCCAGTCTCCGTTTTCGTTTTAACCAGGGACACATGCTGCATCCGCTGCATCCAGATTGCGCTAGTAATGTAATACAGGAGCGGGGACCGTGTCTAAATGAAGTTTCGGGCTTTTTACTCGGGTTAGATGTTAACCACCAACTCTAGAGATTTCTTTAGTGTGAAATTGGGCGTGTTTTAGGTTTGGTCCAGACTCTTCACTGCGAATACTGAAATCTAAGAAAGGAAAGAAAAGCATATTGTCAGTTTTTTTTTTTTTTTTTGCCATGAAAGATAAAAAGTCTTAAGAAAATCACATTAGACTATAAATCTTTAAGTAAAATGTTCAGTCTAGGCAAGTAAATGTGCACTCCTTTTGAGGTGGTAGCTCATTTTGCATTGGCGCTTCGGATTTCAGGTTCAAAACTCACCACCAGGGGCACGGTGGCTTAGTGGTTAGCACGTTCGCCTCACACCGCCAGGATCCGGGTTCGATTCCCGTCTCGGCCATGTGTGTGTGGAGTTTGCATGTTCTCCCCGTGCCTCTGGGGGTTTTTCCCCGTGTTCTCCGGTTTCCTCCCGGTCCAAAAAAAAACCATGCACGGTAGGTTGATTGGCACCTTGGAAAAATTGTCTCTAGTGTGTGAATGTGTGCGTGTGTGTGTGTGTGTGTGCCCTGCGATGGGTTGGCATTCCATCCAGGGTGTATCCTGCCTTAATGCCCATAGACGCCTGAGATAGGCACATGACCCGAGGAAAGATCGGATAAATCGGTAGAGAATGAATGAATGAATGAATGAACTCACCACCAAGCTGCCCCTAGTGGTTAAAAAAGGTAAAAAAACTGGGCTTTGTTGCCTGGTTATAGGATCTAGTAGAATTTATTATCAAACAGATATTAATGCTAGTTTCAAGAATCCTTACCAAGTTTTACCCCCCCCCCCCCGTGAGAATATAATGTCGAATAACGTCATAATAACAAAGTTAATAACGAATAACGCCATAACTTGCTACTGTTACTGTGACTAAAGATATTAGTTATTATTATTATAATTCCGAGAACATATTGGTAGATTTTATTGCTTGATTTTTAGTACATTTTAACTGGATATAAGTGAATCGTCCTTGTTTTAAGCAGGGCATTTTGTTTGCAGTGTTGAGTCTGCATGGAGAGTCGCATGAAACGCATGATTACCGCATATTTTTACTCCGCCGGTGAAAATTACTGTAGATTTAAGATGAATACATTTACATTCATGGCACTTTTGGCAGACGTCTTTTTATCCCGAGCGACTTTCATTTATACAGCTGAGAAGTCCAGTGTTTTGCTTCAGGACCCTTTACTGGCAGCTTGGTGGCGCTGGAATATGACCTTCCCTGACCTTCTGATCCAATCCCAACCCTTTCCCACTATTTAGAAAGACTGCGATCCTACACCGTCTTCATGGCGTGTCTGCTAGTTGCTTTGCTACGGTGATGTAGCTAACAATACTTTGTACATTTTTAGTAAAAGTGCTTTGGTTAGATGGACACGTAATGTTCCGTTTCTGTGGCTTAGTGGTTAGCACGTTCGCCTCACTTCTCCAGGGTCTGGGTTCGATTCCCGTCTCGGCCATGTGTGTGTGAAGTTTGCATTTTCTCTCCGTACCTCAGGGGGTTTTTCTCCGGGTTCTCCGGTTTCCTCCCCCGGTCCAAAAACATGCACGGTAGGTTGATTGGCACCTTGGAAAATTGTCCCTAGTGTATTTATGTGTGATTGTGAGTGTGGATGTGTCTGTGATGGGTTGGCATTCCATCCAGGGTGTATCCTGCCTTAATACCCATAGACGCCTGAGATAGGCACAGACTCCCCGTGACCCGAGGGAAGATCGGATATAGCGGTAGAAGATGAATGAATAAAATCTGTCCCTATATGTTTATTCCTAATGTGTGAGACAGTTTTGGCGTTGGCAATAAAAACTTCCTGAGATGGGGTGCTAGACTTATTTGGGTTACCCTTGAATTATTTATTTTAATACCACCTTTGGACACAGGGTTAAGGACCTTGCTCAAGGATCCAAGGACGGCAGCGTAGTGATACCAGGGCTCGAACCCCTCACCTTTCGATCAGTAGCCCAGTGACCTATACCCTCCCATAAGGTGTGTGTGTGTGTGGGGGGGGGGTCATTCTTGAGGTTATCTGTTCCCTAAAGGACATTCGAATTGAAAACACTTCATTGCCTTGTCCAAATCCGTCTCCTTGAGTTGAACCTTATGGACTTTTGGCTGTTTCTGTGGATCCACACCAGGATGAAGTGGAAGTTCCATTTGAAAAGAAGTGGGCACGTCCACAAAGAATAACCAATATTAAGATGCAAATAAATAAACAGAGTGACCCTCACACACCATCGCTGGGTCTTTCCTAAACACATCATTAGAGTCACTGATTCGTGGTTTTGCTTTTTATATCCTAGTCAAATTTCTTTCCAATTCCTTCAGCTATGCAAGATTCCAACTCTCCATAGATGGTCAAGATCACATTTTGAGTAAAAAAAAAAAAAAGCACACTTTCTGTGGGTTTGCGTGAGTCATGTCTTATTTCGTAAGCGAGTACCATCTGTCCAGATTCAATTCAATCTCCAAGCAGATTTGGGGGGGGGTTGTGTGTTAGATGTGTGTGTCCGAGAGATGATTGAGCCATAGCTTTTTAGCTGCGGTACCCAATTTTCTTCAAAGTCAAGTTGTACATCAGTGTGACTGCGCGTATGAGGACTTGGCTATGCTGATTTCTAGATATTCTAGAATTACTGAAAGGCCATGGTTAACTCTGTACTAGTCTATCAAGTCTTATTACAGAGCCATACATTGAATCACAGGTCATTGTTGTGCATTGTCGAGATATTGGCCTCACACCTCCAGGATCCGGGTTCGATTCCCATCTCGGCCATCTCCGAGTTTGCATGTTCTCCCCGTGCCTCGGGGGTTTTTTCTCCGGGTTCTCCGGTTTCCCCCCGGTCCAAAAACATGCACGGTAGGTTGATTGGCACCTTGGAAAATTGTCCCTAGTGTATGAATGTGTGTGTGAATGTGATGTGTGTGTGTGTCCTGCGATGGGTTGGTATTCCATCCAGGGTGTATCCTGCCTTAATGCCCATAGACGCCTGAGATAGGCACAGACTCCCCGTGACCCGAGGGAAGATCGGATAAAGCGGTACAAGATGAATGAATGAATGAATGAATGTACCTCTTCTGTTTCCTAGCAACCGGGTCTGGCTTTAGGATCCACACAGCGGAATGTACAATTATTTTTATTTAGAAACAAAGTTTATCATTGTTTTGACACTTGGACATAATGGCCTTGCTTTCAGAATAAAACCCTCTCAAGTGGATGCACTTCTACTCACGAGTGTTTTATTGTATAGCCAGTCCATATATCTCCATATATTAATATTCTACATCTACAGGGGTCACTAAACCTTTTTGAAACTACTTCATGGATATGGAGTATTATAAAGGGCTCGCAGTTAGACACACTTCTCTGTAATAACCAGTGTTGGGTAACTAGTAACATGTAATGGCGTAATTTAATTGCAAAATAAATGTAACAGTAATTCGTTACAGTTACTGAGGAAAAAAAAATTGTTACTTACGAAAATGTACAAATAGAACAATTTCGTGTCAAATCCACGCTTTAGACGACGGCATGATTTTCAAGCGAAACGTGATTTGGATGATGACAATCTGCATTTTTTTTTTTTTTCATTTCGGGTCAGGGGTTGAAAGTTTTTTTTTTTTCCTTATATCGTTAACTTAAAGCGCCACCTAGTGGACAAATAAAAGTAATCAAAATGTAACCAGTTACTCATTCATTCATCTTCTACCGCTTTATCTGATCTTCTTAGGCGTCTTGGAGCATCACGGCAGGACACCATCGCACAAACGTCTTCACACACACACATTCATACACTAGGGGCAGTTTGTCCAAGGTGCCAATCAACCTACCGTGCATGTTTTTTGGACCGGGGAGGAAAGCGGAGAAAAAACCCCTGAGGCACTGGGAGAACATGCACAAACTCCACACACACACACACACACACACACACACACACACACCACACACACCTGGTGGAGGCGTGATGAGTTTAACGAATGTGAACAGGCTTCTGGGGCGACTCCTGGTTGGATGGATTTGAATCAGGATATACATGGGGGCATTTTGTACATCCTATTGATCCTTATAGAGTTTCATAATGTAGAACAGGGGGTCCTGTCCCATCGCCATGCCCTCTAAAATGAAATAAAGGGTTGTATAAATGGTCATTGAAAGGAAGCAGGATGTGTGGTGTGTGTAGACGGTGCAGATCGATGCTTCGGGGAATAGCACTGGGCTGCGGTTATGTCTCGGATTTGGCAATAAGATCAAACCAATAATCATCATCTTTATTTAATGTCAGTATGCATTCATTACTCTGTGCCTTACAGTATATGACCAGTCTGTCTTCTTCTTCCTCTTTCATCTACTCCGGTTAGAGCTCATCGCTTAGTGATCCTGCATATTTGGATAGGCACATGTTTTATTCCTCCTAACGCAAATCCTCACCATTTATCCGGGAATGGGACCGGCACTTTCTATGCGTTGCCTTGTGCATCCCTAATGGGTTTATATAACCAGGCTGTAATGATCAAATATGTCATAAACATTTCATTGGAGATTTTTGTGTTATAGTGGTTATAGAGGGGGCACAGTGGTTTAGTGGTTAGCACGTTCGCCTCACACCGCCACGGTCCGGGTTCGATTCCCGTCTCGGCCATGTGTGTGTGGAGTTTGCATGTTCTCCCCGTGCCTCAGGGGGTTTTTCTCCGGGTTCTCCGGTTTCCTCCCGGTCCAAAAACATGCACGGTAGGTTTTGGCACCTTGGAAAAATTGCCCCTAGTGTATGAATGTGTGTGTGTGTGTGTGTGTGTGTGTGTCCTGCGATGGGTTGTCATTCCATCCAGGGTGTATCCTGCCTTAATGCCCATAGACTCCTGAGATAGACACAGACTCCCAGTGATCCGAGGGAAGATCGGATAAAGCGGCAGAAGATGAATAAATGAATGAAGTTTCTAATGGATATTACCAAACGTTTATAACTTTACAGTGAACCTTACAGTAGTAACTCTTGTTTACTGTTGCAATTTCAAAATCTTTCGTCAACTTGAATTTATATTCATGTCATTTTTAAATACAGCCACAACAAAGCCAGACTTCATGACAAAAACATATTTTAATGCTCTTTTGGAAATCAAATCTTTGCATAGCTATAACAGGACACTCTTGCAAGTAACATTGCGGAGACGGGAATCGAACCCCCAACCCTGGAGGTGTTCAACAAATTATTATTATTATTATTATTATTATTATTATTATTATTATTATTATTATTCATTCATTCATTTTCTACCGCTATATCCGATCTTCCCTCGGGTCACGGGGAGCCTGTGCCTATCTCAGGCGTCTATGGGATGGCAACCCATCGCACTCACACACACACACACACACATTCATACACTATTGACAATTTTCCAAGGTGCCAATCAACCTACCGTGCATGTTTTTGGACCTGGGGGAAACCGGAGAACCTGGAGAAAAAACCCCTGAGGCACGGGGAGGACATGCAAACTCCACACACACATGGCCGAGACGGGAATCGAACCCTGACCCTGGAGGTGTGAGGCGAACGTGCTAACTACTAATGCCACCGTGCCCCCATTATTCCTCTTCTTGCCCTTCTTCTTCTTCTTCCTCTTCTTATTTTATTATTTAACATATCCCAGGTTTTTTTTAAAGAAATTGTTCAGATTTATCCCTATTCATTTTCACAAGTAAATAATTTAATGACATATTTTTTCCTCAGTAACTGTTATAACGATTTACTGTTATTTTTATTTTGTAATTAAATGACGTAACGCCAAAACTAGTTACTCCCTAACACTCTAAATAGGTGTGTCATATTACATGTTCGTGCTGCTTTTTTTTAACGAATAAACACTTGTACTAAGCCAGACCATAGCTACAGTATACAAAGAGCAGGTCATAACATTATGACCAGTGAGTGAATAACCTGGATTAACTCCTCATCATGGGTAGGGTATTATTAGGCAGGAAATTAACATTTGTGTGTCCTCACAGGGGTATGGCCACAGGGTCATGGACACCCCCCCCCCCAGTGTAGGGAGTTAATACTGTTAATGCTCAGGGGGACCAACACAATATTATGCAGGTGCTCATAATGTTATGCCTGCTCGGGGTCTATGGTTGTTAATAACTGTAGACTTGAGTACAAAACCTCAGGAACAACCTTCTGATAAACAAACTGGCATTTCTGAAAATAGGAAATCATGTTTTCTATATTTGGAGATGTGCAGGAAAAAAAAGGCAGAATATATTTTATCATCTTTTTTTTTTTTTTTTTTTTTTTTTTTTTTTTGGGAGGAAAATGTACCAGGGAACGAATCACAGAAGGATTTGCATTTTGGGGCCAGCGTGTATCTTGTGAAACTTTTGCGCGAGTTTCTGGCCTAGTTTCTACTGTTTGATTTATTTCTTTTATTATTGATGTCAAAATAGGGACTCGTTTTGGGTGGATTTGTTTGGGATTTCACGAAAAAGTCAATTTGTTTAATCTGTAATAGGATATTTAAACGATAAATTAATTGAATTTCAAAATGGTTAACACGTTCGACTCACACCGCCAGGGTCCGGGTTCGATTCCCGTCTCGGCCATGTGTGTGTGGAGTTTGCATGTTTTCCCTGTGCTTCAGGGGGTTTTTCTCCGGGTTCTCCGGTTTCCTCCCCGGGTCCAAAAACATGCACGGTAGGTTGATTGGCACCTTGGAAAATTGTCCCTAGTGTATGAATGTAATAATAATAATAATAATAATAATAATAATAGCCTTTTTGTCACATATACATTACAGCACAGTGACATTCTTTTCTTCGCATATCCCAGCTTGATGTTGGCATCTGGGGTCAGAGCGCAGGGTCGGCCATGAGACGGCGCCCCTTGAGCACAGAGGGTTAAGTGTCTTGCTCAAGGGCCCAAGGGCGGCAGCTTGGCCATACCGGGGCTTGAACCCGGATCTTCCGATCAGCAACCCAGCGCCTTAGACCACTGAGCTACCCCCTCCCTGAATGTGTGTGAGTGTGTGTGTGTGTGTGTGTGTCCTGTGATGGGTTGGCATTCCATCCAGGGTGTATCTTGCCATAGACGCCAGAGATAGACAAAGACTCGAGGGAAGATCGGATAAAGCGGTAGAACATGAATGAATGAATGAATGAATGAATGGTTCACGTTGAATTTAATGCGCATTACAAAATCTGTTTCATATTTCCATGTGAAATCTTTTCTGATAAGTTTATTTTTATTCTGCATTTTTTAACTCTAAATGACATCAAATGTGAAAAAATTCAACAATGTTTCTTCGTGGCCAATTAAACTGTGATAAATAAATAACTACTGGAAGTGTAATTAGATCCAGAAGTCTCCCCGGATGGTTCTGTGTTCTTGCTTCAGTGCTTTTGCGTTTTGAAAAGATTGGAGCTGAGAGGCAGGAAGCGATGCTGCAGGAGCTCCACATGATCTCTGCGGCGTTTCTGCTCCTCATCAGTGCAATTAGGAGACGCAATTCAGACGCTCAGAAATCTGTCAGCGTCTGTTATCGCTGATGATCACTGCGGAAATATTTAACAACAAAACACAGGGTTATAAAGTTAAGGATTTGTTTTGGAGAATATAAAAAGAATTGCTGTCCTCTTTTATGTTGATATTCACTTATATTGGATTGGTCCTCAATTGTGTTAGCGTTTGTGTTTGTGTGCGTCTCATGCATTGTGTTCTTTAGTCTTCATAATGCAGTTTGCTCATTAATGCTCTCTAATTATACCCTCTAAAGCTCTGTAATCATACTGGGATTTAAGTACACACAGGTAAATACTAATTATTTCAGGTGGATACATATGCTGTATAATACATACAGCACACACTTCAGATTTTTATTGTTAAAAAAATCTTTAACGCCAATCATAATTTTCCTTCCACTTAACAATTATAGGATACTTTGTGTCGGTCCAGCACATAAAATCCCAATAAAATTGTTTTTTTAGTTATATTGTGACAATAGAGGACAGGGTGGCTTAGTGGTTAGCACGTTCGCCTCACACGGCCAGGGTCCGGGTTCGATTCCCGTCTCGGACATGTGTGTATGTAGTTTGCTTGTTCTCCCCGTGCCTCGAGGGGTTTTTCTCCGGGTTCTCCGGTTTCCTCCCCCGGTCCAAAAACATGCACGGTAGGTTGATTGGCACCTTGGAAAATTGTCCCTGGTGTATGGATGTGAGTGTGTGTGTGTGTGTGTCCTGCGATGGGTTGGCATTCCATCCAGGGTGTATCCTGCCTTAATGCCCATAGACGCCTGAGATAGGCACAGACTCCCCGTGACCCGAGGGAAGATCGGATATAGCGGTAGAAGATGAATGAATGAATGAATGTGACAAAACGTGGCAATATTTAAGGGGTATGGATACTTTTGCAGTGCACTGTATATGGTTAGAAGAATTCTGAGGATGGAGCCGCCAGGCAGAAGGAAATAGCCAGGCGGAGGAGAATGTGTATGGATGCGGTGAGGGTGGTTGGTTTGAGAGATGCGGATGTCGTGGACACGGAGTGATATGGAGACCGATGATGTGCTGTCGTGATCCCTAACAGAAGCAGCCATAAATAGCTCATCTCCGGGCTTTGGATTGCATTTTAATTGAATCTCACCATATATAGATGTCAAAAAAGATAGTATATAATTAGCTTTACAACAAATGTAAAAAAAAAAAACAAAAAAAAACACAATAGGCCGTAGCAGAATTATAAAATGTATAGCACACTTTTTTCCTTGAATACTTGTGCCTGGCTGCTTTGAAATCGAGCTTTACTGATGAATCGTTACTGACACCCTGTGGATATAACTAAAACGCTCGTAATAAAAGGAAAGTCTTGTTTCAATTAAATAAAAGTGTTTACAGCTGTGGTTTTAATTGCATTAGAGTCTATACAACCTCTATTTAATTCTATTTAGCACAAAGAAAACAAACAAACAAAGGAATGAAGTCTTCTGCAGGTTAAATATCACTACCAGCACACAACTTGGGAATCCTCTGACCTTCCAAAATCCTGTTAAAAACTCCGAACCCTACACATTTCTCAGAGTGCACTGGTTTGTGTAACCACAATAGGCTTGGTTATTTTAAAACTATACTGTAAACGATATGAAATATTTTATTTAAATCTCATTAGTTCCATTGAATCAAAAAAAAATTAAATAATAACATTTTTAATCCACTAGATGGCACTATTTTAATACGCCGTCTCTCAGGAAACAAATCATCATGGCAGCCCCCAGTCTGTACCGATAACATATGATAACGTCACAGTGTTCGACATTCGAAGGCTGTTTTGTTGCTCGGCTTAGGTTTGGTTTCGTTCACGTCTGTATCTGCAGTGCAACGTTTTCATGCTATTTGCTCCGTTTTAATCAATTGATTGCTGACAGAAAAGGACATTTAGTTTCCAGGACCACCAGGAGGAGTTTGCACTCTGAATCTGTTATCGTTAGTTCTTCTATATGGACCAAAGTCAATATGTTTTGGCTCACAATATTCCAGTCAAGAGGGTTTTATTGGCATTACAAATGAGGGGGGGTGCAAACTTTTTGGCTCAGGGGCCATTTTAACTTTGACAGAGGGGCCGGACCATCAGCACATGTGTACATAAACATATAAAAGGCTTTAATGTTAATACTCAATGTATCACCAATACATTCGCCAATGCGCCACCTGGTGGAATGTCAGGCAATTACAGGACAAGGTCAAAGGAATACAGGAATGTTTTGGACAATTCTGTACCAATCTTAGCCGGGCCGGATGTGGCCCACGCGCCCCTGACATAGAGAAGAGCCTTTATTTACATTTGCAGTATTTATCCAGAGCCCTTATCCAGAGCGACATACAACTGAGCAATTAAGGGTTAAGGGTTTTGCTCAAGGGCCCACTAGTAGAAGCTTGGTGGTGGTGGGGTTTGAACCCGTGATCCAACAACTTAACCACTGGGCTACAACCTCCCTCCCTTTATTTGTCACATATACATTACAGCACAGAAAATATGAAATTCTTACTGGGGTCAGAGCGCGGGGTCAGCCATGATACAGCGCCCCTGTAGCACGGAGGGTTAAGGGTTTTTCTCAAGGACCCAATGGCGTCAGCTTGGTGATGGCTCGAACCCGGATCTTCCGATCAGCAGCCCAGCGCCTTAAAGCGCTGCGCTGCACCCCTACAAAAGACAGACCATGAGGACTAAACAAAGTTGCGCAACGTAGTGCAAACAGCGCACACATACAACAGTGTAGAATAGACAACACTAGACAAGGACACAACACGTGCAATATAACAACGACCCATAGGCATTGTATACAATACATTGTAGATGCAGCAGCATTACGCTTTCCTTTCACTAGAACTAGAAGCAGCAGATCTTTCTCAGCATGTGCACAAAGCCAGAACCCTCATCGTGTGCTGCTCCGGTTTGCCGCTTTCTGTTCTATCCGTTATACACTTTCCATCCTTTGATTCCACAGATTTTCTCAGCGAGACTCGGCTCTAATAAGCGCGCTTGAACCAAGCTGAACTTTCTGCTGAATCGTTCTGAAAAAGGTCAGCGATGACGCAACGGCTGCCTCTCTACAGTATCACAACACACTGGTGCGTACCAGCAGCGCTCGCGTCTACCGTTGCCCATTTCAACTCGCAGGCTTGAATCTGGTGATGTTAATATCCCCATTTCTACTGCGGAACACGTTCTTGCTCGTGTACGTACAATGCTGGATCACATCATTTCCAATATGGCAGGAGCTCACCAGTGAATCAGTGGATGTTTTAGAGCAGGGGTCTTCAACTAAAATTGTTCGAGTTCCTTAAATGAACCCTCCTCGCCATGTGAGGTTCGGAACAAAGTATAATGGTGTGAAAAAGTGTTTCCTGCTTTCCTGTTGTTTTTTTGCATCTTTGTCACACTAGAATGTTTCAGATCATGTTGAAATCATCATTCATTCATTCATCTTCTACCGCTATATCCGATCTTCCCTCGGGTCACGGGGAGTCTGTGCCCATCTCAGGCGTTTATGGGCATTAAGGCAGGATACACCCTGGATGGAATGCCACTCATACTCACATTCACACACTAGGGACAATTTTTCCAAGGTGCCAATCAACCTACCGTGCATGTTTTTGGACCGGGAGGAAACCAGAGAACCCGGAGAAAAACCCCCCTGAGGCACGGGGAGAACATGCAAACTCCACACACACATGGCCGAGACGGGAATCGAACCCGGACCCTGGCGGTGTGAGGCGAACCTGATAACCACTAAACCACCGTGCCCTTTTGAAATCATCATGCAGTTTATAAATTAAGGTTTTTATTGTTAAGGAAAACAAAAATCCTGTTGTTTTTTTTTTCCCTGCTCCATCTTTTCACTATTTGTGGATAATGGCTCACACTTGACTCAAAGCTTTAAAAACGGCCTTATAACCTTTTGCAGACTGATGGCTCTGAATGACTTATTTGTGTCCCAGTTTCTTTGGATCTCAGCATGACATCTCTTTTTTTTTTTTTTGAGGGTCTTTTGGTTTACTGCACTTTGTCAGGCAGGTCCTCTTTAAGTGCTTTCTTGATTGTGACCAGGTGTGGCAGTAATCAGACCTGGGTGTGGTTAGAGAACTCAGGTGTGATAAACCACAGGAGGGGAGGGGGCAAATACTTTCACACAGGGCCCTGTAGGTTTGAATTTTTCCTAAATAATAAAAATTCCTCATTTAAAAACTACATTTCTGTTTTCTCATGTTATCTTTGATTAATATTGAAATTTGATGGTGATCACACACACACACACACACACACACATTTCCTATTCATGGATGGTACTCTATCATCCATCCATCTATCTAATTTTCTACCTCTTTATCTGATTTCTCTCACGGGTCATGGGGAACCTGTGCCTGTCTCGGGCATCTTTGGACATCAAGGCAGGACACATCCTATATGGAATGCCAACCCACACTTACACACTAGGGACAATTTTCCAAGGTGCCAATCAACCTCCCATGCATGTTTTTGGACCGGGAGGAAACCGGAGAAAAAACCCCTGAAGCACATGGAAAACATGCAAACTCCACACACACATGGCGGAGGTGGGAATCGAACCCACCCGACACTGGAGCTGTGATGCAAACGTGCTAACCACTAAACCACCGTGCTCCTGGTACTGTAAACAATGTTTCAGGCTGATTCCTCTTAGCTCCTTTATGTCCACATTTATGCACGTATGACTGTAGTAACAGTGAGTAATAGTGACCCGTGGTGCTGTAGGACCCAAGCGTGCCTCTACTGACCTTGATGTACCTGATATAAATGTGATTTTATTACAAATATAGCGTTTGCCATATATTTATTTCATTATGTGAAAAGAACGCCCGGACTGCAAGTTAGTGACCCCGGTTCTAGAGCATAATTACGTTCCTTTATGTTATACATCCTATAGTTTTTACAATCATGTTACTTGTTTTTACTGGTTTGACTGGTCTTACAGCCTATAATGTTTAAATGCATTTTTTTTTTTGCACATTACTGTTTTTTTTTACACATCGTTGTGTGTTTACTATCCAATATTTTGCACCATATACTGTATCATACACAGTAGGTTTACAGGTCGTTGCTATTTCGTCTTTCGTGGATTCGTCCTGCGCTGTCCTGTTTAGTCTTGATCTAGGTTGCACACGATGCACTTTATGTGTCTAGGACAACTTAATCCAGTCCTCATTTTGGTTATGTAACTCTATGCTGTGTGATGTTTGATATTTTATGTAGCGCCAAGGTGACACGTTCCACTATTTACTGCGTCAGCTGTATACGGTTGGAATGACAAGAAACGCTTCAGGACTTGACCCCCTTTTCATTTCACACCTTCAGTGGTGTCCTCCTTAATGGCGTCATTGTGACACCATGATTTTTGTACATTTTATGCCATTTTGGCAGACGCCAAAATACAACTGAGGAATTGTGGGTTAAGGGCCTTGCTCAAGGGCCCACTAGTGGTAGCTTGGTGGTGGTGGGATTTGAACCTGTGATCTTCTGGTCCAGAGGCCAATGCCTTAACCACTAAGCTACCTCTTTTGTACAAGAGAGCGCTGTGTCATGCAGGAACACAATTCAACATGTCTCCTTTTACTGTACCAAAAATTCTACAGGATGGAAAACGGTACATTAAAGAAAAAGGATGAAACTAGTTTTGTTAGTTAGTTTTAGTGTTCGTGTTAATTTTGTTGTTTTGTTTGACTTTTCCTCGCAAGTTTTTCTCGAAAAATCCACCTTGTAAACATCCTTGGAAGTGCGTCTGCCATCAAATGAGTTTCTTCTCCTTTGTCATCCATTGTGGAATAAAGAAAAAACAGCCATAATCACCATATGAATATGTTTGAGCTTGTGCACAGTAGCCCTGAACATCCATTCAACGTACACACACGAGGCATTGGGGTAGGCAAGTCTTGAGTGGGTACCCATGTCCGACTTTGCCCACTTCTCTATGTTAAAGAATTCATCATGGAGGTACAGATATGAGAAGCAGCCGGTTTCTAACACGTGATATGTATTTCTCATTTTTGCAGCTGACGTGTCTGCAGGACTTCTTCGGTGAGGACGACATATTCATCGCCTGTGGACCCGAAAAGTTCCGCTACCAGGACGACTTCCTGCTGGATGAAAGTGGTAAGAGTCCTGACTAACCTCTATTCCTACCATCCTCAATGAAGTGATTTTTAGCATTCATGTGCATGTTTGTGCAGTCGTCATTAAACACACACCCATCTTTATTATTCATCATTCATTCATCTTCTACCGCTTTATCCGGTCTTCCCTCGGGTCACGGGGAGTCTGTGCCTATCTCAGGCGTCTATGGGGATTAAGGCAGGATACACCCTGGATGGAATGCCAACCCATCACAGGACACACACACACACACACACATTCATACACGAGGGACAATTTTCCAAGGTGCCAATCAACCTACCGTGCATGTTTTTGGACCGGGAGGAAACCGGAGAAAAACCCCCTGAGGCACGGGGAGAACATGCACAAACTCCACACACACATGGCCGAGACGGGAATCGAACCTGGACCCTGACGAACTAAGCCACCGTGACCCCTCCCATCTTTATTATACGAAAATATTAAAATAGCCAAAATAAAAATAAACAAAACACCAGAGCTAAATACAACTATATTTTGTAATTGCTTGTTTATCAGGATGGGTTTCCCTCTCTCCCTGTTTCTCTCTCTCTCTCGCAGAATGCAGGATGACAAAATCGCAGTCGTACGGTCGGCTTTCATCGCTGCAGGGTCGCTGCTCCCCTCGCAGCGGAGGTGCCTCGTACAGGAGCAAGTCTCCCGTCTCCAACAGCTCGGGTAGGAAAGCATTAATATACCAAGTTGCAAGAAGTTTCAACTATATGCTAGGGTGTGTTTTTTTTTTCCAATTAAATATGTACAGAAAAAATGATAGAATTATAGAACATCTTGAGTTTTTAAATATGTAGAATTCTGCACTACATCCAACCCTCGTTCCCTGATGGAACACAATGCTGCGTTGTCATGGCACACCACCTACAATGCTTACTACCACTTGAATCGTATCCTTCCTGGGCATGACGTCATCCGCTGGTGACTCTATCCCATGTTCAGAGCGCGTCACGCTGAATCCCCTCAGGGAAACCAGGGTTACCGAAGTCACCTAGATGTATAATCATCTTCTCTGGTGAATTGATGGAGGTGGTGGCTTAGTGGTTAAGATGTTGGCCTCTGGACCAGAAGATCACAGGTTCAAACCACACAAGCACCAAGCTACCACTAGTGGGCCCTTGAGCAAGGCCCTTAACCATCAATTGCTCAGTTGTAAGTCGCTCTGGATAATGGCGTCTGCTAAATGCTGTAAATGTAAGTGATGGTTTTGGACAAGCCTGTGCTATGCTATGCTAGCTCAAGCACACACTTTTATTTAAGTAAAGCAGACATAGAATAGAATAGGTCACATATACATTACAGCACAGTGAAATTCTTTTCTTCGCATATCCCAGCTTGTTGTTGTTTGATAGCTGGGGTCAGAGCATAGGGTCGGCCATGATACGGCGCCCCCTGGCGCACAAAGGGTTAAGCATCTTGCACAAGGACCCAAGGGTGGCAGCTTGGCCATACCAGGCCTCATATCAGGCCATCAGCCCAGTGACCACTGATTACTGAAGCAATTACTATATAATCGACTATGATATTCTACACAAACTATTATCAGTGATATAAAGTCTACAATCAACATTTAGTGTCTTTTTGATTATGTTTTGACCCCGTTATAATTGGGTGTTAACGATGCGGATGTATCAATCCACCTAAAATGTGTCCCAGGGTCTCAAGAAACAAAATATACAAAAATGTTCTCAATAGGTAGAGGCAGATTACATTATATTGACATTTACGGCATTTGGCAGACGCCCTTATCCAGAGCGACTTACAACTGAGCAATTGAGGGTTAAAGGCCTTGCTCAAGGGCTCCCACTAGTGGCAGCTTGGTGGTTGTAGGGTTTGAACCTGCCATCTTCTGGTCCAGAGGTCAACACCTTAACCACTAAGCCACCACCTCCCTATTGTTATCGAGCGTCGGATTGTTATCGAGCAACATGTAATAAATGTGAAAGAGATCAAATGTTTATATATCATACAATTTGAGAGAGAACATGGATGGATTGTCAGACAGGAAAAGAAGACAAAAAATATTACGAAAGAAAGTATTTGAGTGCAATTACTGCCTCTGGAGTTGTTTATGTTTATGCATTAATGTTAGTGGCTGGTAGATGTTGATATTAGTAGTTGATAGTTGTTTGGCCTGTTGATGTGGATTATGTGGTTGTTGGTTATTAGCTGAAGGTGTTTGCAGGTTGTAGGGCCCAAATCCAAAAAAAGATAAGGAAAAAAAGGAGTGTGTGTGTGTGTGTGTGTGTGTGTGTTTGGGTATTGGGGCCTCTCAAATGCATATAAACAGGCAGTGATTTGCTAATTTCATCACCCCTTGTATTATTAAAAACAGATAGGAAAGTGATCATTGTATTATTGGTGACTCAGATCCAAACTAAAAAACAACAACAACAATAATATAAATAAATAAATACAATTTGCTGAGATATGCAGGGGCACGGTAGCTTAGTGGTTAGCACGTTCGCTTCACACCTCCAGGGTTGGGCTTTGATTCCCACCTCTGCCATGTGTGTGTGGAGTTTGTGCATGTTCTCCCCGTGCCTCAGGGGGGTTTTTCTCCGGGTTCTCCGGTTTCCTCTTGGGCCAAAAAACATGCACGGTAGGTTGTTTGGCAATTTGGAAAATTGTCCCTAGTGTATGAGTGTGTGTGAATGTGAGTGTGTGTCATGCGATGGTGTTAGTATTCCATCCAGGGTGTATCATGCCTTAATGCCCATAGACGCCAGAGATAGGCACAGACTCCCCGTGACCCGGGGAGATCGGATATAGCGGTAGAAGATGAATGAATACTGGGATAAGCAATAAAAAGATTAAAGACTGAGGGAAAGTACAATTAAAATTATTTTAAAAAATGTACTTAACATCTTCCCAGATAATGGAGGTTATCGTAAGAGAAAATGTTGATTACAGGAGGGTTAAAATGCACAGAAAGCACATAGCAAGCTTATAGCCAGATGCCTTCCCATATAGTCTACCTGCTCCTGGTCTTATTAGCTGTAGAATAACTTTTATAGCCCATGACTAACTCTTTTTTTTATCAGATTATAGAGTCGACAGTCTGAGCACATTTACTGCACAGCTGGGGGATCTCAAAATATATTCCAATCCATGGTTATTATTCCATTGTGTCTTTAAAAAAAAAAAAAAAAAATATATATATATATATATATATATATATATATATATATATATATCATGAGTCATCGCATCTGTTATTGCTGTTTCCAGGGAACATCCGGTGATGGTTAATCTCACGTTGTAAGAACACGTGCTCACACACACACACACACACACAGAGACTCGAAGCGAAATGAATGTCTTTGCCTGGTACTTGTAGTTCCATCAGGACCTCCAGTATATGAGTCTGTCATTCAAAAAGCCTTACCTCATCCCTCATGCTGATTCCCTAATGATAAACACGGAGAACAAACACACTGCCGAGAGCTTCGTTCTGAGAAACGTCCAGCCGAGTTCTGTGAAGAGGTGTTGATGAGGCGATGTGGTGATTTGATGCGAACCGTTCTGGGTGGAGAGCGGCGAATGCATGTGTTTGGCTTCTTAGCTGAGTCACAAACCAGACGCAAAAAAAAAAAAAACAACAACACCGGACAAACAGCTTCTTTTATTCAACCTGAAGAATGGTTCATGAGTTGTTTATGACGCTGCATGGATAATAAGATTAATCCGATTACCAAAGCACAGCAATTAAAGATAGCAAATATAAAAACACACAGCGATACCGAAAAGAAAAAAAAACATGATGTAAAAGGAGGCCGGGACATTTAAGTGAAATATATCCAAATATATTCTAAATGTACCTTATATGAATAATTTTCAAGTTTGTAATATTCTAATCGACATGGACAAATGGTAATGCTGTATGCAAATGCATGCATTGCTTATTATTATTATTATTATTATTATTATTATTATTATTATTAGTGAAACCAATCTCAAAGATATTCTTTTATAACTGTTTTACTATTTTAAAGTAATGGTGTTTTATGCAAATCTTTTGGGCACTAAATTTTCCACACATATAGTTAATGAGGTGACAATGGGGAAAATATAACTCTTTTCTTTTATATATATATATATATATATATATATATATATATATATATATATATATATATATAATGTCTGTTAAGCACTGAGATGTTTTGTTGTGTTATTTATGTCTGTGAAGACAAATGACAGAGAATGATATCTCTTATCTGTATGATAAAAAATTATGATATATATATATATATATATATATATATATATATATATATATATATATATATATATATATATATATATATTAGATGAGATAGAGAGAATCTGGTTTGGGTAGTAGAGGTTTTGGTGCAGGTTCTGGCTCTGGAATGATGGATGGATGGTGGAATGGACTGACTTGTATTGGTGTTGCTTGTTGTTTGTTAGTTATACAGATTAAAAACCATGCGTACATTATTTGCCTTATTGCTTATATGCTTAGCCGCCCACTCTGTCTGTCACTTGCTCTCCAGCTCAGACTCGGTCACAAAAGTGGAGCCTTTGTAGTCTTTGTGGCTGCCGCTGGTGCCACGTGGGCGTTTTGAGTGGACCCTGCTTGCACAACGCTTTTTGTTTTGCATCCTGGATTGCATTGTGATTAGTGTGATGAACCAGCTTTGCTTAGTTCTGCACGTCCTGCCCTCATGAGTATCTTTCAAACAGTAACCCTAAATTCGCTTATGACTCAACTATGTACCAGTACATTTACTCTTGCATTTTATCTCTATTTTGTAAATACGACGCAGCCTATTAAATGTGCTTACACTTAAATGTGGAAATCGCACTCTCGGATATTTCTAAATGCTTTTTTTTTATGTAGTCTTAATGTAACAGAAGAGCTATCCATTTATACACATTATGGAGTCGGATCTTATTCTTCAATATTGATCCTGAAAATGTGTCATAGGTGAGTCATTAGGAGAAAAAGGAACACACGCTGTTCTGATAGGTGAATAAATTCAGCATCACCTCTCAGGTTTGTGTTATTGGACGTTCAAGGCAAGTATTGTTAGAAGCAGTGTGTTTAGAAGGTCAATATTGTGCATACATTTTACATTTACAGTATTTAGCAGACGCCCTTATACTGGGCGACGTACAAGTAGTGCTTTAGGTCTCCATCT
>JACRUU010000026.1:15160464-15167964 GCA_030449085.1 Kryptopterus vitreolus
CACCGAGGGTCAATCTGATGTTCGTATTTCGTTTTATTTTTCCTAATCCCATTCCTATGTTGTTTATATCGCTGGAGAACATTGAAATCCGCACACGACATCTTAAATAGCCGTTTAAGGTTCAAATTACTGCGTCAGGATGAGCAGGATCAGAAAGTGTCCGTATGCTGGCATGTCTCGAGCACTGAACCTCATCATACCTGCTTCCCCAGTTGTTATTCTTAGCACGTATAGGACAGACGGTTTCTATGGAAACTGCCGTTTTTATTCCTACAACGTACCACACGTACGGCAGCAGGAAGTGTGAGGAACACCATCCAGTTGGAGTTCTTTAAGGACTTGCCTTCTGTACGGGGATTGGCCATTTTTTTCAAGAGTGCTTACAGACACAAACACATTATTAGTGATCTTTATAGCTAAGCGTAGGAATATTTGGAATCTTTATACATTCATTCATTCATCTTCTACCGTTTTATCCGAACTTCCCTCGGGTCACGGGGAGTCTGTGCCTATCTCAGGCGTCTATGGGCATTAAGGCAGGATACACCCTGGATGGAATGCCAACCCATCGCAGGACACACACACACACACACACACACACACACACACACACACACACAGCGTTTCACACACACACATTTCCACTGCACATTTACACTAGGGACAATTTTCCAAGGTGCCAATCAACCTACCGTGCATGTTTTTGGACCGGGGGAGGAAACCGGAGAACCCCGAGAAAAACCCCCTGAGGCACGGGGAGAACATGCAAACTCCACACACACATTCCGGTCACAAATCCACACACACATTCCGGTCATTTCAGCGTTGACCTTTTTTTTTTAGCCGTGCTCACCGCTTGTAATGTTAGAATTTAATATAAAAATGGAGGCGATAAACAGGTTCTGAACCTTTTATTAACAAACACCCAACAAGGTGCTCACAATTATTACGCCTATTAGCTGCTCATTCACAGCAGGTATGAGTTACTCACTATTTTAGAGTAAGGAATCTAATGTATGACCCATTTATATGGAAAGCAACTAAAACCGGAACATAATTCTTAAAGGAGCCACGTACCAAATTTAACCATTAAAACACGTTATAAAGATTTACATTGGAAATGAAAAAGACAGTTATAGTATAAGAATTTCCAATTTGAAATAAACATTAAAGAATGAATAATTTTATTAAATAGAGAGATTTTGAAGGAAATGTATATATTTATAGCACATGTTACAATTAGAGTATTAGAAATATGAAGTGTATGTGTGTGTTTGTGTGCGCGCGTGTATGTATATATATATATATATATATATATATATATATATATATTACACACAAAAATGTTTATTTGCATACAGCTTTAGTTAAGCCGATAATAAATTCACGTCATAAAGCTGTTTGTTTTTAGTCTATTACTTTTAAAAACATTTCACACTGTTTTTGTCAGAGCTCCCAGCACAGCGGCTCGTCTCTGTCTCTGGCCTCGACGAAAGTATGCAGTTCCATGGATGAAGGGGACGGTCCTGCTAGTGAAGGTAATAACACAGAAATGTATGTTATGTAAGGTGTGTATCCCAGTGGCTAAGGTGTTGGACTCTGGACCGGAAGATCACGGGTTCAATACCCCACCACCACCAAGCTGCCACTAGTGGGCCCTTGAGCAAGGCCCTTAACCCTCAATTGCTCAGTTGTAAGTCGCTCTCGATAAGGGCGTCTGCCAAATACTGCAAATGTAAATGTATGTATTTGTTATGTATGTATGAGTTCTGTAAGTATCGTATCATGAGAGTTAATAATACTTTAATGCAAAAAACACACAGACACACACACACAGTCTATATCTAGTCTATCTATCTATCTATCTATCTATCTATCTATCTATCTATCTATCTATCTATATACTTATATATATATATATATATATATATATATATATATATATATATATATATATATATATATATATATATATAAATTAATATTCTGAGACTTACAAAGCTTTATTTTAAGTTTATCTTAAAGGTGATGCAAACGTTCACACAAGCTTGTTCATGACTGGCAGCTGAAATATGAATGTTTTATAGCTGAGGTGGTGGAGGAAGGCCCTCAGGTTCCTGCCTCTATAGCGGAGAGGTACAAAGTGGGGAGGATGATTGGAGACGGGAACTTCGCTGTGGTGAGAGAGTGCGTGGAGAGATCCACCGGCCGAGAGTACGCCCTCAAAATCATCAACAAGGGCAAATGCAGAGGCAAGGTGAGATCTGCAGAACGGAATGACTGACTGAACCGACTCCAGATATTCATTTCATCCACTCATAGTCATGGCCGAAGGAGATTAAGGCTGTGGTAGTGGTTCTGCCTCCATAAGATCCATAAATCATGTCGGAGCTCTTCTTTAAATTTCCTTCATCATCATTATTTTATGAATCTTTTTGACCGCACAATATATATATATATATATATATATATATATATATATATATATATATATATATATATATATATATATATATATATATATATATATATTATATATAATATATATATTATTATTATTATTATCAACCTAAATCTAATTTCTTCTTAGATTTAAATAGAATTTAAATAGAATATAGGAAATGGCTTCAAGACTTTCTACTAACTAAATATATATATATATATAAAAATATCAATTTAATTATATATTTAATAATATATAAATATATTTTCTAAATATAACTACATACAGTATGTAATGAACCTGATGTTGAATAAACGTTTATTAAGGTTGAGGATACAGTAAACATCTTGAGAGCGTTAAAATAAATAAATAAAACCCAGGCAAGAATTGTGTTACAATACATTTCCGCCCCCGCGTTTGATTCAATTCGTAATAAATGATCATTTCTAAATTATTAACAATGCAAAATGTTTTTTTGTTTTGTAAAAATGTAAACAAATTTTACAAAATTAGCTTAAATAAACAAAGTTTATGACCAAAATAGTGAACTGACACATAACGAGCTCGGTCAGGGCAATGCTTGTGCTGAACCGTTTGTTCTTTTCTGAAGATTAGAGCAGTACAATGCTCGTCTCATTTCAAAGCCCCCGCAAAGTCACGATTCCCAGTTTCATTCTACATGAGTACCCTTACATTTTACTGTATTTTTTACTCTAGTTACGCTACCTAGACCAAAGTAAACCACAACGCTTACTAAAGTACATATAGGGGTAACGTATATATTTTACATTCTAGCACTGCGGGAGACACAGCAGTACAGTCCTGAACCCTATACGCATTTACATTATTTTCTTAAGGGTAATGTACTAAGCAGAGTTTGAACTAAAGAAACAAATAGTGTTTAAACTATTTTGAAAAACATACACAATTTGTGTTTTTTCATAATTCATGGGAACGCAACCAGTAAAAGTACAATAGTGATAATCATATCATATCAAATAATAATTTTACATTTTTGTTAATTATTTGTATTTTATATAATATTATATATATCTATATATATATATATATATATATATATATATTATATATATATATATATATATATATATATATATATATATATATATATATATATATAGATATATATAGTATGTGTGTGTGTGTATATGGTCATAGAATATTACAGCTTTGAAAATACAATAATATAATGTATCACAGTTATTAGGACACCTGTGCACCCCATTCCGCAGTCTAAAGATACATTTATGTTGTACAGGAAGCATATGATCCAGAATGAGGTGTCCATTTTGAGAAGGGTCAAACACCCCAACATTGTCCTGCTGATCGAAGAGATGGACACTTACAATGAGCTTTACCTGGTTATGGAGCTTGTCAAGGTAACTTATATATATATATATATATATATATATATATATATATATATATATATATATATATGTATATATATATATATATATGTATATATGTAAAACAGCAATGTATTTAATTATTCCTGATCTAAATAGTTTTGTAGCTATAAGGTCTAAAGGACCTTTACATTGTGGGTTAAGAATGCGCTATTTTTGTAGGCCATTTGAATGCATCACGAATATAAAATGACTTTTGGAGGTCTTTTTTTTTTTTGGCATGTATACCTGCAGGGTGGTGACCTCTTCGATGCGATCACATCCACCAATAAGTACACGGAGCGGGATGCAAGCGGGATGCTGTACAACCTGGCCAGTGCCATCAAGTACCTGCACAGCCTGAATGTAGTGCACAGAGACATCAAACCAGAGAACCTGCTGGTACACACTTACACTGTGCAATAATACAGTACAGTAGACTCATTCCAAGTCTCTGGAATTTTCATTTACACAATTTTTAAACAAAGGATATTCACGACAGTCCTAATTTGGATCGGGTATCATTTTGATTTGAACAGTTCCGATTCTTGAATTCCCAGTTTCGATTCCAAACAGCGAACCAACCACAGATGCTTAGTCATGTTGGTCGTGACACCTTGCTTACAACATGTTAGTTTATTACAAAAATTACATTTAGCTTTGTCTTCATTTTGTACAAATTCTAGCCACTTTAACACATAAGGTCCTGGCAGATTGGACGTGTAGAAGGTCCTGGAAGATTGCCAGGTAAAGAAAAAAGTAAAAAATGCACCCAGGAATCGAAAAGAAGAATCGAAATGTACATTTGACAACAATTATCCTATTCTTAAGTATCTGATTTCAGAATCGAAATTGATTTTCGATCCCCAGCCCTAATCCTAATGCTGACATAAGTATAATTAAAGGGGACGTCTCATGGCACTTCTGGATGTCCTTCCTCCATCAATTTCACTCCAATACTCATTTTCCTTATGTCCTTATACTCTGCTTTCAGATACCCTATGATTAGTTTAAGTACGATGCATTAGTGTTGTCACGATACGATACCTAGATTAAATATCACAATAGCAATACCATTTCGATACTATATTTTTATGTATTAAAAATAAACACCTAATGTTTGCTGTCTGATGAAACAACGTTGAACTGTTTTAAACGAAATATATATTGTCATCTATTTTCCGAATGATAAAAAAAATCAAACTGATATAAAAAATAAAAATTCGACACACACATTCGATGCACAATCTGACCCCTATAGACCAACCCTCTGAACTACAGGCATCAAGTTTAAGTACTAAGAATCATAAAAACGACAGGGTACCTTACTAAGGGAGGGTGTAGCTCAGTGGTTTAAGGATCTGGGTTCGAGCACCGGTATCACCAAGCTGCCACCCTTGGGTCCTTGAGCCTTAACCCTTTAACCCTTGAGCCCCCTTAACCCTCTCTGCTCCAGGGGGCGCCGTATCATGGTTGACCCTGCGCTCTGACCCCAATTACCAACAACAAGCTGGGATATGTGAAGAAAGAATTTCACTGTGCTGTAACGTATATGTGACAAATAAAGGCTACTATAAATATTGGTATATCATGCAAAAATACTATATATATTTGTTTTACCGTCACCTTTTCAAACCTTTTGCCCCATGTTTTGATTTTTCCCTCTCGTTTGCATTCTTGTTTGTCCCAGTGTGTCCCTGTTTTGCATTAACAACTTAATTTCTCTGCTTTTAATATGATAAAAACCTTGTTACACTGTACTCTAGAATGTTACAAAGCATTATTTGATATGCGATAGACGTGTAAAATACCTAAAAACATTGTTTACGCTTCAAAACAACAGCCTCTTTGAGATGATGCTGATGCTACAAATGTTAGCTGCTCCCATCGCTATGTTTACTTTTTGCAGTTACTATTGTTAGTGTAGTTCTTACTATTTAAAGTGCTTTGTAATATTGTTGCGTTTAGTTTCTGTTGAGAAAACGAGAGCGAGGGATTGTATCGTCAGGGAGGTTGCTAAATCTAGCCTTCCGAGTTAGCTCATCCATTCACCCACTCCACTAATAGCAGCGGTGTGTGCAAGTGTGTACGCGTCCTCGTTGGTCTATAAATACATGACCGTTTTGTGCATGTGTGTGTGTGTGCCCTTTAGGTTTATGAGCACCAGGATGGCAGTAAGTCTCTGAAGCTGGGGGATTTTGGCTTGGCCACAGTAGTAGACGGACCCCTGTACACAGTGTGTGGGACTCCGACCTACGTAGCTCCAGAAATCATTACAGAGACGGGGTTAGTCAGAGCCGCACCTCGCCCTTTATCCTTTATCATCAGCCTTACATAACGCATGTAAGCGTCACTGCTGTGCATTAACCTGACCTGAGTATGGTTTCTCCCTGATAGTTATGGCCTGAAGGTGGACATCTGGGCAGCTGGTGTTATTACTTACATCCTGCTCTGTGGCTTTCCTCCTTTCCGTGGGTATGTTATGCACTTTTTTTAATCGTACTGGGAAAGAAATCCATTATGGTGGTCTGTTTAACAGAACTCTGTGAATATATAAATATAAATATATGACATTGAGTCTTCTTGATGCAATAAATGTCAAATGTAAACGCGTGATGGTGAAACATGATTTCACTGCAGTCGGTTGGCGCCCCCTAGCGGTGAAGTAACACAATGGCAGCTCTTGCTCATGACCAACTTCTCATAGGACAAAATGACCAACTTCTCGGTGAATAACACAGGACTGACCAACTTCTCATAGGGGGACAAAATGACACACGTTGTAATAAACGGTAAATGCAATGGAGACATTGTTTTATATATATATATATATTATATATATATATATATATATATATATATATATATATAATATATTGCAATAAAGCTTAATCCTGTCTATGCTGGATCTAGCTCTGTACGCTACTTTGCATAAAGTAAATAGTATTTTTCTTCTTTTGCATTTGATTTATTTCACTTTTCCTATATGTGTATGTTAATTATGTTATTTCCATTTGAGCAGCTGAACATACACGTCTTTTTCTCATTTTGGCTACAGATGATTATGATGCGGATATTTGCACATTGTATACATACATTGTGTTTTTGAACATCCCATTTGTTGATATAACTTATTATAAAAGTGTGTGTGTGTGTGTGTGTGTGTGTTTAGGACCACTGAAGATCAGGAAGCTCTGTTTGATCAGATTCTGACAGGACAGTTAGAGTTCCCTCTGCCATACTGGGACAATGTATCAGAGTCTGCAAAGGTAAAGGAAATCTTCAAGTGTGTACCTTTAGTGTATATCTGTCCGTCCGTCCATTTTCATATATCTATATCCAGTGTTGGGGAGTACGTAGTTTAATTTTATTACGAAATGAAAGTAACGGGGGGCATGGTGTTTTAGCGTGCTCGCCGGGGTTCGATTCCCGTTTCGGCCATGTGTGTGTGGAGTTTGCACAATAGGTTGATTGGCACCTTGGAAAAGTGTCCCTAGTGTATGAATGTGTGTGTGTGTGTGTGTGTGAGTACTGTAATTGTACACTTCCTGTCATTTTATAATTTATGAGGGGGGCATGACAGGTGTGTGTGTGTGTGTGTGTGTGTGTGTGTGTGTGTGTGTGTGTGTGTTGATTTACCAGAGATTC
>JACRUU010000026.1:15172964-15190464 GCA_030449085.1 Kryptopterus vitreolus
GTGTGTATATATATATATATATATATATTATATATATATATATATATATATATAGATATATATATATATATGTGTTTGGTGCTATATGTATATATATATATAATATATATATATATATATATATATATATATATATATATATATATAGCTATATACTATTTTTTTTTTTTTTTGTTTGTTTGTTTATTTATTTGATTCATATTCATTCACTTCTTTTACTTCATGTTTCCATGGTGTACAGAATTCCTTTGGGCCAAAAGAATAAGACAAGACGTTCACGGTCACAATTATATGGAGTGTTTAATATCACCACAGCAATGTATCTTTGAATTCATTCATTCAAGTTAAAAGACGTATATTTGATTCATTTTACGTTTACTGAAAACGGGACTTTGCAAAAGGAAATATAGGATGCTGTAGCATGAACCCTTTCCACAACTATAACAAGTGGGAGACACTAAACCATGTTTCAGCATGACAATACCCTTGTGGACAAAACCAGCCCCATACAAATATACTGTATAAACAGGTTGTAATGGAAGAACTTGAAGTGGCCTAGTACAGAGCCCTGACCTCAACACTACTAAATACCTATTGGATTAAAGCAGCTCGGGCCTCATTACGTAACTTATATCAGTACATGACTCACACTGAGAGAATCCCAAGAACATCTTCCCAAAAGAGTGGAGGTAATTAGTGACGTGTGCAAAAGCATCACTATTATAATCTGTCTCTCGCTTCGGTTAAATTTTCCGTGCGTAACTCGTCCGATCGTCACGAATCATACCTCATATCGTGCGGCCCCATGGTGTGCGGTGTGCTGTTACTTTTATAAGGAATCGCTCAGCGGAATTCCGAACCCGGGGGCCAAAAAGCGAGAATTTTTCCCCATAGAAAATGAATGGGCAGATATTTCGTGCCTCACAGGTCGCGCTGTGAGCATCCGACATGCACATACAGCTTATCCGCTCGTAGGGGGTCCGGAGTGAATCACGATCATATACCTCCCGAATCCCACACCTGCTCGGAATTTCGGGAAATCCGTGACATTCCGGCCCCATAGAGAATGAATGAGGGAATTTGATCCGTGTTCGCCCGACATGCACATTTGACATATCCACTCGTAGGTGAGATGGAGTAGGTCGCGATCATGTGACTGCCGCATGGCGTCACGTAACCGCAAATGTGAAAAATCTGCAAAACAGCAAAACTCACACATGGTCATGTGACGTGTCTAAACGCTAGGCATATCGACGGGAGTCGGACGCTGGATAATTTGATGATGTCACTGGCCACGCCCCTTCCCGAAAAAACTCTTTGTTTAGTCTTTGGTGTCTAAACACTCGTCTCTCTGAACGAGCTAGCATTTCAAAGTCAACGCTAAATATTAAACGGACCGGGCTCTAGAGGGTCGCGCCCGGAGCTGTGGTTTGCATCGGGAACCATCACACACATTAGTTCAGGAAATGTCCCATGTCTAGTTATAATAAAGAATGGAAAATAAAATAAAAGCAACTAAAATCTTATGGCCACATGTCCACAGTCGTTTTGTCCATATGGCGTATGTTTGGCTCGAGTGACGCCTTCAGAAAACATTTGTAGTAGAATGTGAAAATTAATATCGGCTAGAAATGCGTTTTTTTCTTCTTTTTTAAAACAACAAGAAAACAACAAAAAGTTTGGGAAGTGAAACACTGCTGTGGTACAAAAAAATAACATCCATAATGAGTTTTGTGAGCATCATTTCATCCTCAAAAGCCAAATCCAAATGTATGCGTTTAGAAAACTGTTTGCTTTATTGCATCGTTTTTTGCCGCTCTTTTGAAATAACGCTAAGCTTCGCATTAGCCGAGATTAGCTTCGGGAGCAAGGTGTACAAGTGCTACAGTGACGAGTGTTGCACCCGTTTCTCTCTGCTCAGCCTGACGACGGCTTTTCCATCAAGCGCTCAGGGTCTTTGGACTACTCCTCCCACCCGGGGATGTTCTGGATAAGGTACGCCGAACCTGCAGTGCCAATCTGCAGTGTGTCCATGGCAACGTGCTGGCAGTCTCCATCACATCCTCTCCTGTGTCTCATCGCTTTTCTGCTTCTCGTTCCGTTAGTCGGTGCCGAACATCTCTCATGTTACTGCATCGCACATGAGTGTGAGCTGGAGTTTGATCCGCTGTGAGTGTCTGTGCTAACGGAATGTAATTCCACCGTTTTATCGGCTTACATTCTTGTCCCGACACGCCTTTGTGCTTCTACGTGTGAGAGTTTGGGGTCGTGTGGCGTATCATTGGGCCATTTTTTTTTTTACTTCCGAACCCAAGGAATTTTTTATCCTTTTTTAAATCAAAACCAACCAAAGCAACATTAACTTTAGTAGTTGAGGCGTTAGACTTCGGGTCCGAATATCGCCGGGTCAAATCCCGGCTACACCAAGCTGCCAATCTTGGCAAGGCCCAAACATTGAGCTTGAATGGACCAAATGCCATTCAAGTATGTAGGGAATTGAATCACCTTGAAGTAACCGCTTATAAGTTTATACATTCTACTCCTAATTGGACGTGGGCCCTTGAGCAAGGCCCATAACCCTCAACTGGTAGGTTTGGGGGGCTGTCGGTTGGGAGTTCAAACCCTGGTATCACCAAGCTGCCACTCTTAAGTGTCTGTGCTCCAGGGGGCGCTGTATCATGGCTGACCCTGCACTCTGACCCCAGCTCCCAAACAAACTGAGATAAGCAATGTTCTGTAATGTATACGAGACAATAAAGGCTATTCTATTCCATTCTGGTGGTTAAGACATTGCAGTTTGGGAAGTTCAAATCCCATCCACACAAAGCTGCCACTCCTGGGCCCTTGAGCAAGGCCCCCAGTTGCTCTGGATATGGGAATGTGCCAAATGCCACAAGTGTGAATGATGAAGAAAGCTTGGCGTATATACAAAAGTAAAGCAAAGTGCTTTATATATGCGATGTTACCCCACCCCTGATGCACGGACCTTGTTATAGGCGCTGCTCGAGGGTCCCAAGGGTCACAGGTTGGCGACCAAATTGGTGATGGATTGATCTATATCTATATATATATATATATATATCTATATATATATCTATATATATATATATATATATAGGGTCCTATATATATATATATATATATAGATATATATATACTAGGGTCCAACACAATAACTGGGGGTCTAACACTGTTACCGGCCACTAATTCTTAGCCTCTAGTCATGTATTTAAATAAAAAATTTAATCAGACATGGAGCATTTTTAGACGCCCTTATCCAGGGCAACTTATAAATGAGCAGTTGAGAGTTAAGGGCCTTGCATAAGGGCCCTTAAGTGGCAGCTCGGTGGTGGGATGTTGTATTAACGATGTCAGTTAGTTGAAAATATTGATAAGGCCTTGGCGTTTTCATTATAGGTGATGGAAAATTCATCTTTGTAGTCGGTGAATGTCAGGGAAAGTGAAGTCATGGTCGTGAAATACTCCCACATGGTGGTGATGGCGTCCGCATACTTTTGGCCATGGGGTACACACCTCTTTCACGATGTTAAGTGAAACGAGGTGCAGCATTTCATGTTTTCATTCATTTTGAATGAGCTGATTTTGGATCGTTAATATCTATTCTCGTTGTGCTTATAGATCAATTAGAGGCCACAGTTGGGGGGGGGGGGGGGGGGGTGGGGGTTAATAAATAAATAAATAAATAAATACATAAATGGTGCCATCAACACTTTACATATTAAAATGTTGCTCTTTTGTTGCTGTGTATTGACAAAAAAAGAAAGCTTGTATTTGTGTGTACTCATGCAAGGGTAAATTTGACCAGACTTCCATTTAGTCCGTGGCACAGTCGCTTGATTTTTGTTCTGCGATTTGTTTGTTGTTTGTTTGTTTGTTGTAAATAAATGAACTGAACACGGACAGGAAGTGACAGTGATGACATATTTCAACCCTGTAACCCTGGGTTTTTTTCTATCCGCACCTCCACCCTCCAGACCACCGCTCTTGATAAGGAGAGGCAGATTTTCAGACGAAGACGCCACCAGGATGTGAAGACCGCCGCCGCCGCCGCCCGTGCACCACAAAGCAGCTTCCTGTCGAAGCCTCTAGCCGGCCCTAGCCTTTCCCCTGCAGAGTTCACCTCGGAGTCAGAGGACTTCTCGCCCAGCTCTGCTGAGACCGTGCGCTCCCCGACCTCGCCGTTCTAAGTGTCCCCCCCCCCCCCCACCCCCACACACACACACACACCCACACACACACACACACACACAGGAGCGTCATTCTAATGAGAAATTGGATCAAGAAAGAAAAAGAGGTTTGACTGATTCCTGTGTTTAGGAATCCTGTATTCATAATGCATTTAAGAATGTATAATGATCTTTTTCTGTATGTAGCATACATTATACCTACTTCATACATAAATGCTCATGAACAAGATTGTCATAAAACATCGTCTCTCTCACACACACACACACACACACACACGCACACGCACACACACCAAGCCAATTCAAACCCTCGATTCGCTTACATTCACGGCTCGTCTACGGCCACTCGCAACTCTCACTTATACGTCCAGGAAGATTGAGATTTGAACCTACAACCTTCTGGTCCAAAATTTTAACTACCGAACTGCTGCGTGTCATTTATATCCAGTGTTTTGGCATTAACGTGTTAATTTAATTACAAAATAAATGTAACCGTAATTCATTACAGTTAATGAGGACGTGTAATTAAAACACAGTTACTTATTAAAGCGTTAAAGATTATAAATCCAACCTCCTCGTCAACAATTTGCTTCTGATATGTAAACATTATTTGGATGCTATTTTCCATCAAACGCCCCCTAGTGGACAAAAGTAATTGAATGTAATCAGTTACTTTTATGAAGTCATTAAAAAGTTACACTACTTAGTACATTTGGAAAAGGGTCATTTGTAATCTGTAATTATTTTATTTCCAAATTAACCTTCCCAACACTGAACTAGCTACATGTAGCGGCGTTACGTAATTTAATTACAAAATAAACGTAATTCTTTGCAGCTACTGAGAAAAAAAAACCCTACTTTTTCAGAGGGTTTGATTTTCCTGTTTTCCTTAGAAATGTTCCAGTGAGCGCCACCTAGTGGACAAATGAAAGTCATCAGTTACTTTTATAAAGTAATTGAAAAGTTACACTACTTATTACATTTTGAATAGGGTCATTTGCAATCCATCACATTTCCAAAGTAACCTTCCCTACACTGTTTATATCCTACATCGTGTGAAGTTACGACATGCACACCCGACACATTATATGGAAATTAACAGCTACCGTCGTTATCACTGCTGTAAATTTCACTTTGAAAATGAATAATCAAATCCTTCGTGACCAATTGGAGTTGAGAATTGGAAAATAAGTAACCTTTCATTATAAATGGTTTTATCTTGATTCATTTATGAGCAGGAAGTAGAAAAAAAAAGGTATGATGCATGCAACATGTGCATTATTATTACAGGATGAATTAAAGAGAGACAGAGAGAGAGAGATCCAAGATCTGGGTATTTTGAAGAAAGCACATTGTGGGTTTTTTTGTGGGGTGTTTTTTTTTCCAGTCTTCATTAGAAAAATAAATATATATGTAATAAATATGATCTGGATGTAAAGTTTACCTATTCGACAGAATGAAGCACATTTTTAAAAGCAGCACAAAGTAAAATAAATAAATAAATAAATAAATAAAAGAATTGTCCCAGACACACTATATGGCCGTGCAAACTTGAGAATAGGTGTTTTTTTTTTAACAGCTATTTCCATATTTTGTCCCAATTTACTAGAATGAACTTTACTTTAGATAGACTTGAGTGCACTTGTGGGAGATTGGTGTAAATTTCTTCCAGCCAAAAAAAAGGGTGGGTTTTAAAAAGTCCGGTAGTGATGTAGGTGAAGCATTCACATTCACACCAAGATGTTAAATAGGGTTGAATTCAGAGCTCGATATTTAGCAGGAGGATCTGCTCAAATAAAAATAAATAAATACAATTCTACTGAATATGGTTGGAAAAGTGCCCCAATACTTTTGTCCATATAGTGTAAGCCTTGTCCGAGTGGTTTTTTTGTTGTTCTGCCCTCTAGTGGCCGTGTTTAAATAAAGCAGGATGTTCACTCCGATAACACAAACCTCCTAAACCTTAAAAATCAGAAATCTTCCATAAAATTCTGCTTCTTTTTTAAAATCACTTTTCTATACATTTCGTTCATACATCAAGTCAATCCAAACACACACACACACACACACACAATGTTTTAATTGTCTCACACCATAAAAAAAATGCTCCCCCCCCCCATAAAAGATTTAATATCAACCTACTAAGTTACATTATACAGTTACATTAATAACACTATATTTAGTGAATACGTGCTTTTTATTCATAGCTGAATTTAAGACTTTTTCTTTTTTAAATCGAAGGGTGCTATTGGAACTAGACTAATCAAATGTTTACAAAACAGCCGATATTCAATCGTCTCAAATGGTAGGTAGCACACGCAAGCAACACTTAAAACGCAAGCAACAATTACTCGCACCTCGTCGTATAAATCGTATGTTAAAACATCCAGTATGAATAAAATGACATGTAACAATGCAGGCAAGAATAATAATAAAAAAAAAGCAATTGCATGCACAGATATTTTAATATTTATCTATCTGTAAAGGAATTCCATAAATTATAAGATAAAAAAAAAACATTAACAAACAAAGAGGGATTGAATACTACATCGACTAAATGAATGAAAAAGCTGTATGCGAGAACAAAGTGAGGTTATATATATATATAATATATATATATATATATATATATATATATATATATAAATTCCCATTTGGAAAATTCAAACCAGTTTTTATTTTTCATTATAAGATTATAAAATATAAGCAGTCTGTCCTCATAATGTGCTTATGTTTGCATTCACATCTTCATATTGGTGCTTAAGGTGTTTGTGTTGTTTATTTAATTCTTGGTTCATTAAGAATTTATTTGGAGGGTTGAAAAAAAAAAAAAAATTAAAAAATGACTTTTTATCCATTTGATGTTACAAATAATGTCGTGGAATGTCCCGGAATTGTCCTTTCTGTCTATTATGATTGAAATATGTATGTGCCTATTTATTGATTCAATCCTGTCAGAGCTGCTGGTTTAGAGAATGATGGAAATCACCACCTTCGGACCAAGTATAAAACTCTTGTCACTTGTAAGAATTTACATTGGGGTTCCACGAGAACTGAAGGTATACTGTAAAGCACAGAAATGGTCGGACAGGTTTTAACTGCCTTACAAACAAACAAACAAACAAACAAAAAAAAAGACAGGATAGATATCTGAATGTGCATTAAAGAAAATATTGAGCTGCATACTTTCATACTGTGTCTTAAAGAATGGGCTTCTTGACGTTTCTCTAAAAGTAACCCGAGGCTGCAGTCACACTACACGTCCTTGTGTTGGATTATTTCTGGTCCTAAGAATTTCACAAGATTACAGCGGTGTGGATTTTAAAATCCACAGTGTATTCGTCCCGAATTCCTGATTGGGTGTTGCATCACTACGTCACGATTATACTATTCACTATTGTTCTTGGGTGCATAAACATAAACTCAACCTACATTTAGTCCTCATTAGCTCTTAGTGAGCTCTGGGAAATTTGGGTCACAATTTACACAAATTTTCCCCAAATGTGTTTAATTAGGTTGAGCTCTGATCTTAAATCTTCCTCTCCAACATCTGTAAAAAGGTTTTATGTGCACATTATGCTGGGATGGGTTTGGTTGTCCCAGTTCGGGTGAGGGGAAATGTAATGCTTGTACATCCAAAAGACATAGTCAGCTGTCCATATACAGTAATTTTACAGTATACAGTATTTTTGCCCAAACGTACAGTATATTACAACATATTTAATCCTGCTATTTGCAGCAAGTACTGTAGCGTGACTTTAGCCTGACCTCAGACTTTTTACCGACATCTCAACACTATTGCAGTTCCGTCTCCCTGAATTCTGTACATTTTTTTTCTTTTCTTTTTTTTGGCAAAAATGTACTGTAGAGTTTTCTCTGCCTGCTTCAGTGTACAGACTGAGACAATATATAGACAAGCACAGAAAGGACAGTCATAGGAAGTAAACACAAGACCTTTTTTTTTTTCAAATCTATACCCGATATATGATTGTGTATCAAATAAACGATGTACACAGTTTGTAGCTATATAGGACTCTGGTGATCGAGATCATCACATCATATTACTACTGTTTGAAAGTTTTGTTATGCAATGTCCAGTGAACAGGAAGTTAAACACCTATATTTGTTCTTAATAGCTGTACGATTGGTGCGTCTTTGTCGTTTAGGTTGGTTTTTTTTTTGTCCCCTTATTCGAATATGTGGTGAAAAACACAGATTTTCTTTTCCTGACCATGAGCAGAAAGTGGCTTTGCTTCCAAGTAGCATTTATTTAACCGCCGTGCCCTCAGCAACAAGCCAATAAACATTTTTTCCCCCTCTCAATGAAACCGAGTCGTGTATTTCTCTTCTCCTTTCCTGCTGGTAAAGTGAACACACTTTACAGCGGAATATAGATTTTAGATCTTTGTTAATTTTGTTAATGGTATTTCCAGATTAAAAATAGAATATACACATTTTACTTTTCAATTAATTTATGAAAGTAAAGTAACTGATAACATTTGATTTCTTACATGTGTCCACTAGGTGGCGCTTTAAGTTAACATTCTAAGAAACAGTTTCAAACCCTCAAAAATAAAAAGGTTCCATTTTTCAAAATGAAAAACTGCAGCAGATTATTATCATTCAAAATCAACATCACGTTTTGGATGTAGTTTAAAACACTGATTTTACATGAGATTTTTCAAATTAAAATATAATATAATACAAAATATAATAAAAAACTAGTTACTTCCCACCACACATAACTCTCACATATATATATATATATATATATATATATATATATATATATATATATATATATAGATATATATATATATATAATAATAAATAAATATATAAATAATATATATTATATTTATAAACACACATCTCTCTCTATATGTATATGTATGAGAAAGAGAGATGTGTGTGTGTGTTATACCTCTCTCTCTGTAGATATATATATATATATATATATATATATATATATATATATATATATATATATATATATATATATATATATATATATAGATAGATAGAGAGAGAGAGAGAGAGAGAGAGAGAGAGAGATGTGTATCTATCTATCTATCTATCTATATATATATATATATATATATATATATATATATATATATATATATATATATATCAATAACACACATCTCTCTATGTATTCTACTGCAGCTCCAGCCGTGACCCACATAAGAAACATCAATAATAAACTTGCAATATTATTTAGGAAAACAGCAGCATTTTACTCACCAAAAAAAATCGGATTGTTTGTAAACAAAATCCATCATTCTCTCTTTCCTCTAAACCAGTTGCTAACGTGAAAGAGGCGAATAAATCCTCCTCCTGGTCGTGACAGGCGGAGTTTCGGAGTTCTCCAAACTTTCTTAACAATGTCCGGCTTTTTCTTGAAAATCCTTTTCTTGAAAAATCCGACTTGAAAACGGCGTGGAAAGTAAATCCGCCACTTAATCTGTTTTTTTCTTCTCCTTCCAGCCATTAGTGGGGCGACAAAAATAAGCTAAATTGGACCCAATCTAGACTATCCAATCAACGGCTCTGAATACGGTGACAGTTAGCTACAGACATGATTCGTGAGCTCTGATTGGATGCTCAGAGATCGCGCCAATCAAAGCACCTGATGTCATTCTGTGTCTGCTAGAGGACCTCAGCGTGACCAATTGAATTCTGATTGGTTAGAGAAATACCCCTCGAGGCTACAGGATGCCTGCAGTCTATAGTGAAGAGCTTTAGGTCAATATGTGATATGACTGCTGAAATCTGATTGGATAGAAGATCCAACTTAATCATATGATTATTTGACCCAAGAGAGGAAAAAAAGATTATTCATTTGATACATATTCATGGATAGAAATAAAATATATATATAGATATATATATATATATATATATATATATATATATATATATATATATATGATATGTGTGTGTGTGTGTGGTGTGTGTGTGTGTGTGTGTGTGTGTGTGTGTGTGTGTGAGGGGCACGGTGGCTTAGTGGTTAGCACTTTCGCCTCACACCGCCAGGGTCCAGGTTCGATTCCCGTCTCGGCCATGTGTGTGTGGAGTTTGCATGTTCTCCCCGTGCCTCAGGGGTTTTTTCTCCGGGTTCTCCGGGTTCTCCGGTTTCCCTCCCTCCGGTCCAAAAACATTCACGGTAGGTTGACTGGCATCTTGGAAAATTGTCCCTAGTATATGAATGTGTGTGTATGTGTGTGTGTGTGTGTGTGTGTGTGCCCTGTGTGATTGGTTGGCATTCCATCTAGGATGTATCCTGCCTTAATGCCCATGACCCTGAGATGACCAGACTCCCGTGACCCAGGGAAAGACGAATAACGGTAGAAGATAATGATGATTGTGTGTTTTTGTGAGAGAGTGTGAGATGAGTCTACATAGTCTACATTATATAATACTATATTAGTGAATAGTGGGGGGAGACGATGAGATCAGGCATGATGTGAATTGTGACCGTGACGGGGGAAGGGTGGAAGGATACCGATGTCAAGAAATCGGATACCGAAGAATAAGCGAGATAAAGCGGTAGAAGATGAATGTTGTGTGTGGGTGAGAGTGGGGGGGGGCGGTGGTGAGAATGAATGTGTGTGTGTGTGTGAGATGTGTGTGTGGAGGGGGTGGGTCTGAGGGGGGTGTGTGTGAGGGGGGGGGGGGGGGGGGGGGGGGGGGGGGGGGGTGTGGGTTTCCTCCCGGTCCAAAAGACATGAGTCCGGTAAGGAAGTGAAGGCACCTTGGAAAATTGTCTACAATGTGTGCAATCAGTGTGTGAATGTGATGGTTGGCATTCATCCAGTGGGTATCCTGCCTTAATGCCCATAGACACCATGAGATAGACACATCCCCGTGACCGAGGGAAGATCAGGGATAAGAGCGGCAAAAGGATTAAAGCGGTTGTAGAATGGGGGGGGTTTGGTGGTGATGTGGAATGGTGTGTGTGTGTGTAGAGATGAGAGATGGTTAGGTGTCTACATCATTGTGTCTACATTATATAATACTATATTAGTGAATAAAGTGAATTTCCAATCAAAACCAGACAGCTTTATAGGTTTATTGCATTTTATTAGAAATAATTGAATCTTCCAGTGATCAATACTGAGAGAACAACAGAATGGTTTTAACAAAATCCTGGAAAAAAACAAGGCAGATTGAAATATTGAAAATAAATAAATTAAATATACAAAACAAGGTGAAAAAACAACAACAACAACAACAACAATGATGTGCATGTTTTCAACCTCAATCTCTCCGAACATACAGGACATGTTCACTTTAGAATAAAATGAATCCAGACGGACCACATTGTTCCCGAGCAGGAACGCTTTTATACGAATCATTTGTTGTCCATCAGTGGCGCTTATATAAGATACATTTTATTCTGTAGAAATGTGCTATTTGGGATCATCTAAAGCAAGATTTGAAACATGAAACTCGTAACCAATATTAATAAAAGACAAACGGAAAGTTACTTTGCACTGTGAGCTTTTAAATAATAATCCTTTTTTCCCCCCCATTATACGTTTTTATATTTCCCCAATTTATTCCTTAATGTCGAGGCGCACATGAATGAAAAGATGGAGCAAGAAAGGAATGAAACGGTACATTCCACAGAAACACACACACACACACACACACACACGGAGCTTATTTCGACACAGCACACAAACAATTCGATGTTGAAATCAGTAAAAACACTAAACTGACAGAGTCGTGTGAGAAAAGAGACCCAGACGGACATTTCGGAGGCGTCGAAACGCGTTGTAGAGACTCGACTCTGTGCAAGATGAAGGAACACGTTTTGACAATATCGATATTTACATCACGAAAACCACGATTTACCCTGAAAATAAGCCTCTTGAAGGTGAAATATGCTGCTAGCATATACAAATATACACTGTAGAAATGCTCGCAGGGATTTTCACAGTTTAAATTAGAGGGGAATTGGCTGATGTTTATCAGGGAATGTGAGCTCAAAATAAATAAAAAAATGTCTTGGGGTTATTATTTTTCTTTTGGGAATATTTTGCAGAGCTCCTTTATTAGGACGACATTAATGTTTGTACAGTACTTGAGAAGCGGTACACGACTGAGATGTGCTGATAAGAAGAGAGTACGCGAGAATTATGAAGTCCTTCGGTCACCGGGTTCCTCGGTCTTATTGGACGATTTGATCGTGCTGCCGGTCGCTCATTGGCTCCTTTCTGGAAGCATGAGAGAGAGAAAAAGAGAAGGCGCCGTCCTCCGAGCACGCTCAGTAGCGATTTTGGTGCTCATAATGCCAGCGGTTGAAATCAATGTTGAATGCTACAATGCTGCCAGACGCCATGCCGGTGATCAGAGTCCTGCGAAATAAAAAATAAAACAAATCTTAAGCACCTAATACTGCGACTTTCAACTTCTCCATCTACACAACATTGCACACTGGACACTTTATACACTAATTTATATATATATTTTAATAAAGATATCTTATTTTTATTTATATTTTTCTAATCTACATTTATTTATAACGTCCGCACTATTGTCTTTTTCCTTCCGTTATGTTTACATGCCGGACGGTCATTTTCACTTGGTGTGGGATTTGAACCCACAAGCTTTAACACCAGTGTTGGGAAGGTCACTTTGGAAATGTAATAGATTACAGATTACAAAAGTACCCTATTCAAAATGTAATAAGTAGTGTAACATTTCAATTACTTTATAGAAGTAACTGATTACATTTGATTACTTTCATTTGTCCACTAGGGGGCGCTCAGGAAAAGTGGGATATATTTTCGTAAATGAGCTTCTTCAGAATCTAATTATTGAAAGGGGTGTTAGGCGGTGGTCATTGGAATTTGGGAGGGAGTAGTTCAGTGGTCTAAGGCGCTGGGATGCTGATCGGAATGTCCAGGGTCGAGCCTCGGTATCGCCAAGCCGCCACCCTTGGGTCCTTGAGCAAGGCCATTAACCCTCTGTGCTCCAGGGGCATCGTATCATGGCTGACCCTGTGCTCTGACCCCGGCTTTCAGACAAGGTGGGATAAGCGAGGTGGGAGGTGGGAGGTGGTAGCCCAGTGGTTAAGGTGTTGGCCTTTGGCCCAGAAGATCACGGGTTCAAACCCCACCAAACTGCCACTAGTGGGCCCTTGAGCAAGGCCCTTAACCCTGCTGTAATGCTGTAAATGTAAATATGCAAAGAATTTCACTATGCTGTAATGTATATGTGACAAATAAAGGTTCATCTTAAAAAAATAAATAAATAAAAAATTGTCATCAATTACAGTAACTTAATTATGTTTTTTCTCAGTAACGGATTACTTTTATTTTGTAACTAAACTACGTAACACCGTTACATGTCACTAGTTACTCCCCAACACTGCCTCTCCTCACCACAGCTAAGTGAAAAATGAGTCAAATTCACCTGAACCAATCAACTTTTGACATCATATATTTAGGGCCAATTGTTTGCATAAAAAAAAATGCAGTGTGAAAGTAAAAATAAATAAAAAGACTAGAATATTAGCCAAAAGGGCACGGTGGCTTAGTGGTTAGCACGTTCGCCTCACACCTCCAGGGTCCGGGTTCGAATCCCGTCTCGGCCATGTGTGTGTGGAGTTTGCATGTTCTCCCCGTGCCTCAGGGGTTTTTCTCCGGGTTCCTCCCGGTCCAAAAACAAGCACGGTAGGTTGATTGGCACCTTGAAAAATTGTCCCTTGTGTATAAATGTGTGTGTGTGTGTGTGTGCCCTGGGATGTGTTGGCATTCCATCCAGGGTGTATCCTGCCTTAATGCCCATAGACGCCTGAGATAAGCACAGACTCCCCGTGACCCGAGGGAAGATCGGATATAGCGGTAGAAGATGAATGAATGAATATTAGCCACTGGAGTAGATCAGATCGGAATATTGAGATATCCCAATACTTTGTATAATTCAATTCATTTGCATATCGCTTTTAACAAATGTCTCCAAGAAGCTTTAAACAGATAAAAGGTCAACCACGCAATTACGAATGCATTAAATAAAAACAAACAAACAACAATCCTCACTTAAGGCTTTCTGGGTTTGTCAGGATTCGTTGCTGAGGGTCTACTCATATGGTACGAATTGAAATTTCCAGTCCAGCGAACGATCACCACAAACCTTTGATCATGTGACAGGTCCATGGCTCGGATTCCAGCATCACAGCCTGGGTAGATATAAAGCTGCTTGAAGTCACAAGCTTGCCACACCTCCACCACTCCGCTATCTCCTCCCGTCACCAACGTCTGTCCATCACTGCTCAGGAGCATCGCCTGACAAGATGGAACAGAAAAATACAATCAGTCTTGTAATGGTACAATAGTACAATTTGCTATAAAATCTTCCGCTACAAAGAGGATCCCTCAAGCATGTACTATAATGTGCCGTTTTTTCTTTATTTGCCTTTTCAGACTGCATAAAGACGGGGTGTGAAAATGATCCTCACCGTGGGCCACATCAGTATTATGGTTGCCCTCGAAGGGCCAGTTGTAACTATAAGGCAGTATATAGTGTTTGATGAGCGACGTCGCCTCATAACACAAAACACACAGCGCTTTTCACTTTCCCATCTTTCTTGGACGTTCCTTCCATCTGCATCCATTTTTTCTCTTCCAGGACATTTTGGGATAGAAATTTCTCAATTCCATTTCTTGGGGAAAAAAACGCCATCGGATGTGGGATACACTGCACTCTAGTGGCAGGATGCAGGTAACATTGTCGAGTGCATTGTGGGAGATGTAGTTTATTGTCAATGCATGCTTTAAAGCAGCTCTTAAAAGCACCTTTTAAGCTTGTGCCACATAAAATGACATGGCAGGTTTCAAGTTTCATATGTGTAGAATAAATGGTCTGTATAAAGTCTGTAGATAGGGAGTAGTGGAGTATAAGGGGATTTGAGCCCCGGTATCGCCAAATTAGCACACTTTGGTCATTGAGCAAGGTCCTTAAAAGCCTCTGTGCACCAGGGGGCGCTGTATCATGGCTGACTCTGCACTCTGATCCAAATAAAGTGACAAGTAAAGGCGCTTCTATTCAGGACCATGTGATCTCTTACGCGCGTGGTGTCGTTAATCTCCATCTGTGCGAGCAGCTTTCCGTTGATGCTGAAGTTACAGAACTGTCCTCTCTCATAGCAGATGATACAATGGCCTTCGCTAGACACCGATATAAGGCGAGGGAGGCAGCAGTTATCAGGACCCTCCAGAGCCCGGAGCAGATCCCCGGTGATGGTGTGTACCAGACATGGGCCTTCTGTCAAAAACACACAATCACATACTGTATAAGAGTGAGTGATGGAAACTGACCAGGGTTTTAGTATAAAGACTCTCCTGATTTTTCTTCTTAAACATACATTGTGTTGTTTGTCTGCACTGTTGCAATTCCGTGACCAATTACTTTTTATGACCCTTATCCAGAGCAACGATTCGCATTTATTGTGTACAACTGCGCAAGGTCAACCTAGAACTAATAGCTTGATGGTGCAGGAATATGAAACTACAACCTTCAGAGCTAGCACTTTTCCACACATCCAACAACGAGCAATTTTTTTCGCTTCCGGGACATTTTGGGATAGAAATTTCTCAATTCCACGTTGGAAAAATCGCACTCCCGGAAAAAGCGTGTGGGATACACCACAATCTAGTGGTGGGATACAGTCACATGCATTGTGGGAGATGTAGTTTAAAGCAGGCCACAGTCAGCTCACAAGCCTCGAGTTTCACGTGACAAAGGGTTTGTAGAAAGGGATTGTGTAAAAAGTAGGGTGTATCTCAGGTGCTAGGCTACCGATTGGAACGCCAGGGGTTTGAGCCCCTCCCCCCCACACACACACTATATGGCCATATGTCGCCATATGGGAGATGTAGTTTAACCCTATTCTAGGTACCTTCAGATCATCTCACTACTGTTATGTTTGATGTGAAAATATGGGATCTAATCCGCGTCTGCATTTTTTAGAGCTACACAAATAAAGCATCAAGATCATCAACTTTAAGATTAATGCAAATGTAACAGTTCAATTCAACCAAGGAAGAAAACGGTCCTTCTGATTGCCTAAGGAATGATTTTTAAAAGGCATGCGGTTATCAGTCATTTAAAAATAAGCATGCAATCAATAAAAACAGCCGAAAGCTAAAGGTGAATTATCTGCCCGGAATTCTGCTTGTGGACTTAAAAAAAAAAATCAATTCAATATCTTTCTTTCACTTGAATGTATGAGAATAATTCAATGTTCAGAGCTTGTTGTTGCTTCTGGCAAAAAAAAAAAAAAGTGTCCTGACCTTGATTTGGCATTTCTAAACATTAAATATTCTTCCAAGTGTTACACTCCAGCAATTTGTTTACCATGTGCATACTGAAAGCCATGTATTTGCTGCTTTTTATTCGGAATAAATCCCCATACACGTCGTCTTTTCCACTGAACATGAATATGTAATTATCCAGTCCAGCTTTTCTAAACAAATGCTAGTTTCTAACCAAAACGCCAGAGCGGAATGATTTCCAGATCAAATCTACACATGTTGAAAATAAAGGCTCAATGTAAGAGTTACGTCGGTCACCTGACCATCATAATCATATACACTAAAAGTGCTTTGTGTGCAGTTTTGCAATTTACAGTACCGTCATTGGAGCTGTCATGTTCATGTTTAGGGGCACGGCCAGGGTCCGGGTTCGAGTCCCGTCTCGGCCATGTGTGTGTGGAGTTTGCATGTTCTCCCTGTGCCTCAGGGGGTTTTTCTCCGGGTTCTCCGGTTTCCTCCCGGTCCAAAAACATGCATGGTAGGTTGATTGGCCCTAGTGTATGAATGTGTGTGTGTGTGTGTGTGTGTGTGTGTGTGTCCTGCGATGGGTTGGCATTCCATCCAGGGTGTATCCTGCCTTAATGCCCATAGACGCCTGAGATCAGCACAGACTCCCCGTGACCCTTGAGGGAAGATCGGATATAAAGCGGTAGAAGATGAATGAATAAATATTCATGTTATTATTATGCTTCTCTCAGGTTCTTGTAATAGAAAAGAAGCGACTTTTAGCCATACTTTTAGCCAAACACAAAGTCTTTATAGCTCTGCTTGTTTTTTGCCTCATTCTTATTTTAATTGTCTAGAATAACAATTCTGTAAAAACTGAAACTAAATCAGTCGGACTGTAATTTGGCATGGAAATGCACAACGCAGCAGCAAGCCGCGGCTTCTTAAGGATCCTGTAACATTATATAAAAACAATGTATTTGGCAATATTGTGTATAAAATCTTATTTACAAAACAGGG
>JACRUU010000026.1:15195464-15207964 GCA_030449085.1 Kryptopterus vitreolus
TTCAGTCCTCTAGAGAGATCCACAGCTCGAGATCATCTCGCTCGTCTCCCTTACAAAAGATTCAATCAGTACGTGTGCAAGCCCCCTGACGCCCCGCAGGTCCCCGAGAGCACGCCAACACAATTAGGAGGCAGAAATTGGACTCCTGGCTGGCAGGAGAGGAAGAGAAAAAAAAAAAAAAACCTCGAATGCAGGAGAGCTGGATGTGATTTTAATCACCAATGCGTTTAGGACGCTGTGTTACGACTACCAAATCAATTCCTCCATTTTCTTGTGTCAGAGGCCTGGACATGAACACGCCGCTGAATATTCATGGGCTCCGAGGATGCCGTGACCTCTGCGCGGAGACGCGTGGAACCGAAGCATGCTGGGAAAAGGACGGGCCGGTGTTTCCAAGAATCCCACACAAAAAAAAAATACGACGCCAGTCAGGGATTATTGAAGGAACAAGAAAGAAAAAGTAATACAAATGATTTTTATTCTACTAAACGCTACTAAAATTACTAGTTGCTGAAACGTCCACCTAGAAGGAAAGCAGGATATTGTGGTGTTAGCTAATGAAATTAAATAATAAATAGACACACTAAAAATTAAATCTTTTTTTTTTTTTTAAAGCCTTGGCTAATACATACTATAACTGGCTAGCAAAGTTAGCTACATAGGCAAGGTATAACAAAAACTAGCTAGCAGAGTAAAAATGATGGTCGCAAAAGCAATTAAGCAAAAAAATAAAAAGACCTTCATATATAAGAAGACAAATGATATAAAGATGATACCTATTCTATATAATATTGTCTGATCAACCATTACGGTCACCCCTGGTAGAACTTTCCAATAACTAGCTAGCTAATAATGATATGTCGAAAAGATGCTAAAATAAAAACCTTTAGCTCGCAAACTAGGGCCACTGGGAAAACAGCTTACAAATGTTTTAATTATTTTCAAAAAAACAACAACAGGGGCACGCTGGTTTAGTGGTTAGCACGTTCGCCATGGTCCGGGTTCGATTCCCATCTCGGCCATGTGTGTGTGGAGTTTGCATGTTCTCCCCGTGCATCAGGGGTTTTTCTCCGGGTTCTCTGGTTTCCTCCCCTGGTCCAAAAACATGCACGGTAGGTTGACTGGCACCTTGGAAGAATTGTCCCTAGTGTATGAATGTGTGTGTGTGTGTGTGTGTGTGTGTGTGTGTGTGTGTGTGTGCCCTGCGATGGGTTGGCATTCCATCCAGGATGTATCCTGCCTTAATGCCCGTAGATGCCTGAGATAGACACAGACTCCCCGTGACCCGAGGGAAGATCGGATAAAGCGGTAGAAGATAGATGAATGATTGAATGAATGAATGAAAAACAACAACAGCTAACACTGTTAACTAGTAAAATGTAAAAAAAAAAAAAGGTAGCCTGACATGGACACACTGTTTCCAAGAATTCCACACAAAAATACGACACTATGATGCCATGCGTGGATTGTTTCTGTCAATATCGCAAAGACAAGGAAGGAAAAAAAAAATCTTTATCACTGATTAAATCATCAGAGAAAGAAGTGTGAGCCTTTCGGAGGTGTTACAGGTCTGTATGAGTGTGAAGAAATAAGTGTTCTTAGTAGGGAGAAGAATTAGTAAGAAATAAATAAGCATACTTCACGCTTCGCGTAAAGTGTTTTTTGTTATATATTTCACCTATAAATATAAATAAAAAGATTATAAAATAAATATAGCGATGGCAATGAAAAGAAGAAAACGAGCAAAAGCAAGGGAGAAATAAGGGATATAAATTCTACGGAACAAACTGGAAAAAGTGGTGCAAAAAGGAGAGAGGGAAAAAAAATTAATGTCATCAAAATAAGAAGAAAAACAGATGATGAAAGGAAAGAAGAAGGAGAGATGAATTGTGGTGGTGGTGAGGGGGGGCTGGATAAAGAAATAAAAGCCAGAGGATGTATACGAGAAAGAAATAGAAAGAATGATGGAGGAAATATGGCGTGAAACAAATGGGATGAATACAAGAAAGGAAATGAGCAAAGGAATGGATTAGTATGACGACTGAAGGACGAGAAGATGTATGAAACTGATGAGAGGTCGATCTTAATCCAACTTAAGCTTCAAAAAGAGTCTTTTGGTTATTCCGTTGCATTTTCTTCCAAAAAAAGTAATATATTCCAAATAATATAAGGACTCTCTCAGATCCCAGCACCAACATGCTGCCACATGCTCAGTCTGCCCCACAATCCAGCGCATTCCTAATGCCAGTTCCAAACCCGGATAAATGGGGCGACCAATAACAAGAGATGACGATATTCAAAAATATTCTATTTTTACCATTCTTTTATTCGCCACTAGAAGGCACTGTTACATTTTAAATCTCACTGGCCAGTTTCTTTTTATAGTATAATATAGTACAATTTGATAGTATAGTATAATTAGAGTTTGTAATGCAATCCTCTTAAGAAATATAAAACAAAACAATAAAACAAAATATATATATTGTAATAACTAGCGAAGTTATCTACGGAAATAAATGAAAAGAGTAGCCTCTTCTGACACCAAGCCTTCTTTACGAAGTCTAATAGTTAATGACGCGGAAATTCTTCTAAAATTGATAAGAAGCAAGAAAGAATATCTAATGCAAATCATTATTATATGACTAAACGCTACTAAAATTATAATAGTTGCTCAAACAACACTTAAAAGAAAGGAAGTTGATAGTGGTGTTAGCTAATTACATTAAAAAAACAACAACAACAACAACAAATGGAGCCATTTGTGATTATTCATTCATCTTCTACCGCTATATCCGATCTTCCCTCAGGTCACGGGGAGTCTGTGCCTATCTCAGGCTATGTCTATGGGCATTAAGGCAGCCTGGATGGAATGCCAACCTATTACAGGGCACACACACACACACACACACATTCATACACTAGGGACCATTTTCCGAGGTGCCAATCAACCTACCGTGCATGTTTTTGGACCGGAGAACCCGGAGAAAAAAAACCCTGAGGCACGGGGAGAACATGTTCCACACACACACACATGGCTGAGACGGGAATCGAACCCGGACCCTGGCGGTGTGAGGCGAATGTGCTAACCACTAAACCACCGTGCCTCCATTGTGATTATAAAAATCTAAAATTAAAGCTGAATTTTTACATTTAAAACATTAAAAATCCTTTGCTAAAACAAAATAAAGCTAGCTAGCAAAGTTAGCTGCATAGACAAGATACAGAAACAAAACAATAGCCACTGCTAACAAAAATGAGCTAGCTAGGCGAAAATGATGTTTACTAAAGCAATAAAGCAAACAAAAATAATAAAGACCTTGATGTGTAAATGAAATAGAAAAAAAATGATTATATATATTCGAACAATGTCTGCTACAAGGCTAGTGCAAAACCTTCCAATAACTAGCTAGCATATAAAGGTAAAGATGCTAAAAATAAAGACTGTAAGCCCTGAAAACTTTAGCTGGCAAGCCAGGGTTATTAGGAATCTATTAGGAACCTAGTAGCTGTGGAAAAAAACAGCTTTCAATTTTAAAATAATTTTCTTAAATTAGTATAAACTAGTAAAATTTTAAATGGTAGGTTTTTCCTAACACTGGGAAAACATAAAAAAATAGACTGATTTTTGCGAGGGATTAGGTACACCCCTTATAAAAGTAATAACACATGGAATAATAAAATACATGTAAAATAAATATAATAACCTAAATTTAAAAAAGGTTAATCAGGAGGATCGGATAAATGCATCAATTGGCTAAAACACCGAACAAACGTCCGGCGAATGTGTAAAATAGCAGCGATTGTGAGACACGCGGCAGGATTTACACACCCCATCACCACAGGATCACCCTTAGTAATAACGATAACACCACAGCGGTCATAAGGATAACGAGTGCATTTTTAAACCGCACTGAATAAGCCCCGGCGTGCGGATATGGTACGGCGTAGAGCCACAGCTTCCTTTCCTCGGGAGGGCAGAGCCGCGTCTCGCTAATTGGAGGCAGCCAAGCTGAAATACTTAATTAACAGTGTGAGGCTCGGCGGAGTTAATTAGAGAAACCTCGCACTTAAAGCAGAGAATCTGACACTTGTGAACAGCAGATCATCTGAACAACACCACCACCGTGTTACAACAACAGGAACCGGCGGTGTCTCAGGATGGAACAAAGACAAATCCCTTTTTTTTTCTCTTAAAAAGAAGGTTTGACTCGCTGCACGCACTGATGCCCTGCCACGATTTCTGTAATTAGGGACTTCTGTCTTGCGGCGTTTTTCTTTTTTTACTGTAAGTGTGTTCATTTTGATGGATAAAGAACTCGTGCTGAACATTACGTCACATAGCCACCCGAATGGTTGCTTTTCCAAGAACAATATGTACTGAAGGTTTTAATTCCTCTCACTGTGTGCAATTTTAATATTCTGATCTTTTTTCCTTTTAGAAACACTTCCCAAACCCCCTGACCTTCAGATTAGGAGCCCAGCACCATAATCACTGAGCTACACCCCCCTCTCCCTATTAATGGAAGGAAGAAATATACAAATATATCCTGGTAGCCCAAAGACTTCAGGCCAACCCTACAGCATGTGTCACAATCCCAAGGCCCACACGCCAAATGTCAGCCACCACGTCATTTTATGTGGCAGAGCTTAAAATGTGTATGATTGTCTTGCATTGACAATAAACTACATATAAACTACAATAAACTACTTCTCCCACAATGCATGCGATTATGTTACCCGCGAAGTGACGGCATCCCGCCACTAGAGGGCAGTATATCCCACATCAGAGTTTACAGAGGGCGATTTTTCCAACAACCGGAATTGAGAAATTTCTATCCCAAAATATCCAAGAAGTGAGAAATGGATGCAGATGGAAGGCACTTCCAAGAAAGACTGGGAAGCGAATACATGTTTGTGCTTCAAGGAGTTTGTTTTATGTGATGAGGCGACGTCGCTCATCAAACACTATATACTGTCTTATAATTACACCTGGCCCTTCAAGGCCCACCATAATGCTGAAGTGACCCACGGTGACAATGGGTTTCACATCCCTGATGTCTGTGTGTGTATTAATGCGACCCTCTTAGAAAATCAATCAACAACTTCTTACCAATCAGAATTGAGAATTTCACAGCGGTCACGACAGAACGATTACATATCAGTATATACCCCCCCCCCACACACACACACACACACAAAGTGAAAGGATAAATATACAGTATTTACATGTGCATTTCTAGTACAGTAAAATCCTTTTCTTCGGGTTAACAAGCTGCAGTCAGAGTGAGGGGTGAGCCATGCTAGCACAAAGAGGATTAAAAGACTTGCACAAGGGGCCTTACAGGGGCAGATTGCTGGGTCTTAAACATATAGCGGATCAAATACCGGATCTGGGATGTATATATATATATATATATATATAGATATATATATATATATATATATATATATATATATATATATGAAGGAATCCTTTATTTATTTATTTCATACACATATACTAATATATTTCACATATAATTGATATAAAGTATCATTGCGTCTTACACTCACTGTTATTTGGATTGTCCCCTATAATGTGGTGTCTCCCGCTCCAGTACCACAGCAGCAAAGTGGCGTCTCTGGATCCCGACACGACGTAGCAATCACCGCCGATGTACGACTCGGAACGTGCCAAACACGTAACCACATCCCAGTGGCCGAACACTATCTGCGTCAGTTTACCTGAATAAACAAATGTACACATATACTTATTCTAAATGACATGCTATGACATCATTTTACTCTCAGAATTGAATAGAACATCCATTATTTGTCACATATACATCACGCTACAGGTTTCTTCGCATATCCCTGCTTGTTTGGAAGCCGGGGTTAGAGATGATACAGCGCCCCCTGGAGCACAGAGGGTTAAGGGCCTTGCTCAAGGACCCAAGAGTGGCATCTTGGCAATACCGAACCTCCGACCTCCCCAGAAGTATACTATACTACTACCTTAAACCAATGAGCTACACTCCATTCACCAATTTCTCGATTAATACAATTTGTTAATTAACATTAAAGGATCCCAAGCAGAAAGAATGTATTCTTTATTTATTTTTTTTGTTTCCCAAACTGTTCCTGTCCTGTATTTCCTTAGTCCCAACTGTCCCTTAGTCTCTGATGCACTTTGCCTTTTACTTTGTAAATAATTAAAAATGACCATTTTTTATTTTTAACATTTTATATTTAGTTTAACGCATTCTACAATTCAATTTCCATGGTTCAATTTTTATTTCTTTTATTTACTTATTTTTTTGCCATAGTATCGATTGGGTATTGGTATCGTGATATTTACTCTTAGTATTGTATCGAAGTCAAAATGTGGGTATTGTGACAACACTAGTAGTAACACACCAGTAACACACCATGATTATTAGGATTAGGATTGTGTTTAAAGTTAGAGGGTTGAAGGACAGGGTTGTGGTTAGAGTTAAGGGATTTTGGTGGTAATGATTAGGGTTGGGGTTAGGAGGGTTTGGGTTATGGTTAGGAGGGCTGGAGTTAGGAATGGGCTCGTGTGAGGAATAGGGGAATAAGGTGGAGGTAAATTGGGGTTAGGATTAGAGGAGATGAGGATTGAAGTTGATTTTAGGGTTAAAGGGGTTGAGGTTTGGAGAAGGCTGAGAATTAGGGTTAGGATTAGGATTAGGAGATTTGAATTAAATTGGGGTTAGGATTAGAGGAAATGAGGACTGAAGTTGATTGTAGGGTTAAAGGGGTTGAGGTTTGGAGAAGGCTGAGAATTAGGGTTAGGATTAGGAGATTTGAATTAAATGAGGTGAGGATTAGAAGAGATGAGGACTGAAGTTGATTGTAGGGTTAAAGGGGTTGAGGTTTGGAGAAGGCTGAGAATTAGGGTTAGGATTAAGATTAGGAGATATGAATAAAATGGGGTGAGGATTAGAGTTGTGGTTAATATTTGGTTTAAGGTGGAGTAAGGTTTTATGTTTATGTTTATAAGGGTTGGAGTTATGGTTATGAGGGCTGATGTTACACTTGATTAGGGTGAGGGGGTTAGAAGAGGGGTTTAGATTGGGGAGGTTGGGATTAGAGTTTAAGAAAAACTACCCATTGGAAATATTACAACAAAGAACAAAAACACTGCAGATGTATGTTTATGTGCAAATCTGCGTATCTACCAGTTTCTGAGGAGTAAACACGGAAACTCTTGTCCCAGAAACCGCACACCAGGACGTAGCGATTGTCTGCGGTCACCACGAAACACTGCGAGTTGATCTGGATGCTCTGATCCACCAAATCTGTGATCTGCCTCTTGTTCGTCCCTGTGTTGTTGGCTAGAATGTTAATAATAATAATAATATTATTATTATTAATAAATATCATTGAGATTGAATGTTTTATTCAATGACTTCTCATTGTGGTCGAAAGGGGACCACTACTTTTATTTACATCATTTTACAAATATAAACAAACAATAAACATGGCACTAATAAACCTTTTTTTTATTTGCACTATATGATTTATACTCACCAATCACAGAGTCCATTTCGATAGGGAGATGATGGGCCTGCTCTAATGAGTATCCTGGAGCACCCCTAAGACCTGTGACACACACACACACACACACAAGCAGTCACTATAGTTACACCCCACATATACTGATCCCATGCTGCTCCGTGACCCCTGTGTCCCTACCGAGGGGGCTTTAGGGGGGCGTTTATTGATTTCTCTGTTGAGAAGGAGGCAGGCCTGAGACTGTTCAACCCCTGAGGCAGGCTTGAGGCCAGAGGCGGCCGTTTTGCACCAGCAGAAACATACAGAGAAGGTCTGGTGCCACTTGATCCGGTGCTTCTACTGTGCAGCTGTGGCCATTAACAGCGCCAAGCCCACTGCCTTTGCTCCTGACATCGCGGTATTGACAGCGGCGAGGCCAGGATTGGTTAATTTGGCAGGGCATGTGACCTCTGACCTGCAGGTGAGGCAAGTTCCTGTCAGTGGCCTTGGTGGGTAAAGTTGGGCACACATGGCTGAAAGAGGAACCATGTGGTGGTGGAGGCTCAAGAGAGGTGTTGTTGTGTGTGTGTGTGTGTGGTGTGTGTGTGTGTGTGTGTGTGTGTGTGTGTGTGTGTGTGTGTGTGTGTGTGTGTGTGTGTGTTTTAGTCAGGAACAAGTACCAGGAGCCATTTATATCCCTCTGAATAAAGAGTAATACTCAGAAATATATATACTAACCAAAGATGTTTTATATATGAATATTCCAGGCCCTTTATTCTCAAAACACAATATTCCCTGGTACTAATGATGGAGTCATTCATTTTGAACCAGTCTTTAACATGAATCAGGAGAACCAGTAGTCTCAGAGAGTGATTCGTTCTTTTTCAACTGGGTTTGCGTGTGCAAAGCATCGCAAAACTGTAGGTTATAGACAGGACATTGTTCGCTCGTTTGTCACATGACTCCCATAGACACTATGAAGTGCATTACACAGGAAACAGATTTGCTAGACGTTCTGTTCTAGACATTATGCAGTGCATCTGAGTCGTTTGTTCTTTTGTCACGTGACTCCCATAGATGTTATGCAGTGCATCTGAGTCCAAAGTATCTTTTGTCAATTGACTCCCATAGTCGCTATGCAGTGCACCTGAGTCGTTCGTTCTTTTGTCAAGTGACTCCCATAAACGTTATGCAGTGCATCTGAGTCGTTCGTTTTTTTGTTAAGTGACTCCCATAGACGTTATGCAGTGCATCTGAGCCGTTTGTTCTTTTGTCACGTGACTCCCATAGATGTTATGCAGTGCATCTGAGTCGTTTGTTCTTTTGTCACGTGACTCCCATAGATGTTATGCAGTGCATCTGAGTCGTTTGTTCTTTTGTCAAATGACTCCCATAGATGTTATGCAGTGCATCTGAGTCGTTCATTCTTTTGTCAAGTGACTCCCATAGACGTTATGCAGTGCATCTGAGTCGTTCGTTCTTTTGTTATGTGACTCCCATAGATGTCACGCAGTGCATCTGAGTCATACTTTCTTTTGTCAAGTGACTCCTAATTGGCGCTATGCAGTGCATCTGAGTCGTTCGTTCTTTTGTCAAGTGACTCCCATAGACGTTATGCAGTGCATCTGAGTCGTTCGTTTTTTGTCAAGTGACTCCTAATTGACGCTATGCAGTGCATCTGAGTCGTTCGTCCTTTTGTTATGTGACTCCCATAGATGTCATGCAGTGTATCTGAGTCATACTTTCTTTTGTCAAGTGACTCCTAATTGGCGTTCGTTTTTTGTCAAGTGACTCCTAATTGACGCTATGCAGTGCATCTGAGTCGTTCGTCCTTTTCTTACGTGACTCCTGGTATTCCCAGAACCATATTTTCCCATGATTACCATTGCCCTTTGTTCTAAGCATGTTGGGGAAACCTTATATTCACAGTGTTCTATATATACGGAACCATTTTCCCAAAACCCCATGCTCACAATTTCCTGTGCCTCTAAGAACCTTACTAAAAAGGGCATGTATGTTTGCACTAGCCTTTTTTCCCACTTATTTCTGTTCCTAAATCCGTAAATTTTCAAACTTTCCACGCTCTAACTTCCCATATACCATTTTCCCAAATGTGCTATGCTGCCTATGAATACTAGCCCCATTTGTATGTAATCCAATCCCTTCTATTTCACCAATACCAGTACTCATTGTTTTTAGCATTCCCAGTGCAATATATTTAAAAGCGCTGTTATTTTCCCGAAAATGTTTCCAAGGTCATATATTTCCAAGGGGAGCTGGAAATCTAGTGGACTATTGGACTTCGGATCATCCGAAGGTCATGAGTTCAAGTCCCAGCAACAACGAACTGCCACTCCTGATACTCCTGAGCCAATCTAAATGTCATTCATGCCCTGCAGTTTCCTTATATCCCTATATGGTATATCCTATATACCAGATTCCTATATTTCCAGAACCCTATGGATCAGGAATTCTCCAGGAAGACTCCTATATCCCAAAACAACTCTTTTCATGAATAAGTTCACAGGTTAACATTACACAGAGATTATTTCTATCCACATTGGTCACAAAGAAAGCCAAGGACGAAACGAACAGGAATCGGTGCGTTCTAAGCGGCGATGTCTGTCACGCTCGAGCCAGACGCTTCACTCACCCACAGTGTTGTGCCAGCGGTTGACAGCGAACAGGCGGCTGCAGGTCACCGTGACGACGGCGGGCATCGCCAGGTGCGGCAGCGTGTTGGCAGCCACGTGGGTGACCGGAGAGTTGGAGGGAAACTTTAGCACCATGATGACATCTTGCTGCATCTGCTCCTTAAACATGAGCGGGCTCTGCGGAAGGAAACACTGATGAAGAGACAGAGCGTGAAGGAGAGGGAAGAGGGGGGAGAAACAGAGGGATGGAGAGAGGAAATTAGTAGGAGGGTAGTGGTTAACCTAAGAGGGTAGAGTGGAGGAAAAAAAAAAAGGGAAAGACAACGTCCTCTGCCTCGACGAGGCTGCCGAGTCAGAAAACTTTACAGCTGATTGAGACTCTTTTCAAAGAAATGCTGTTGCTGTTATAGAAAATATATCCGGCCAATGAGATTCAAGAACTCATCTGTGGTAAATTATGAAGTATTGGACCAAATATAGCCCAGAGTACCCCCCTCCCTCCCAGAGTACCCCAAATATAGCCCACCCCCCCAACACACACACACACACACACACACACTTTCACTTCTATCCTCAGTGGTCAGGTTCCATCTGCTGAAACTGAGACAAGGCTCGGTTAAAAGGTCTCACTGGGGTTTGGGGGAAGTGTGTGTGTTTGTGTAGGAAAGTATATTATGCACAAGGTACGGGTCAAAGTGCACAGCAAAAACGATTTTCAATACAACTTGGAGACTGCTGGACGTTTTAATAATACAGCTGCGTTCGCCGGTGTGGAGCTGCACTCCTACTCGTACCTGCTACACTCTTTACAAGGCAAGCGGCGTCGTAGATGACATATATCCAGTGTTATAGAGGCAGATTTTGGTAGATTAGTACGAAGCAGGTCAGGGACAACAAAGATGAGACAGAGCGAGGATGAAGATATGAGGGGAATTACTCTTTGTCTTCTGGTTTAAGGAATATAAATACAAGGATGTTTAATGTAACTTGTGAGAGTAAATAAGGCTATTAAAGTAGGAAGTATCCATATGGGCTGATCAATGGGAACAATGTAGTGAGTCTGTCCTGGAAAAGTTACATTGCAAGCCATTTTCAAGAGCGTGTTTTAACACAAATGTTTTTGTTTACCTAGACATGAACTCTGGGATGAAGGGAAAAGGTCTATCTGTCTGTCTGTCTGTCTCTATGTCTATCTATCTATCTATATATCTATCTATCTATGTATATATATATATATATATATATATATATATATATATATATATATATATGTCTACCTCCTATCTGTTTGCTTTTTGTTTGTTTGTTTGTTTGTACATCTTTTCTATAAATGAATAAGAATATATAATATATAATGTTCATTTGCCTGTTTCATCTATCCATATGTTTATTGTGTTGTTTGTTCATCTGTTATGAATGTGTGGAGAGAGTTTATGAGTTTATAACAGACATTTATATGCCCGAATGTATTGTCTGTCTGTCTGTCTGTCTATCCACCTGTCTGTCTGTCTGTCTGTCTATCTATCTATCTGTCTATCCTGTCTGTCGTATCTTATCTATCTATCTATCTATCTATCTATATATATATATATATATATATATATATATATATATATATATATATATATATATATATATATATATATATATAATGTCTATCTCCTAAACTGTTTGCTTATTGTTTGTTTGTACATCTTTCCTATAAATATATAAGAATATAATATATAATGTTATAATATTCATTTGCCTGTTCATCTATCTATATGTTTATTGTGTTTGTTTGTTCATCTGTTATGAATGTGTGAAGAGAGTTTATGAGTTCATAACAGACATTTATATGCCCAAATGGATTGTCTGTCTGTCTGTCTGTCTATCTATCTATCTATCTATCTATCTATCTATCTATCTATCTATCTATCTATCTATCTATCTATCTATCTATCTATCTATACATTTTTCCATCCATACATCTATCTATCTATCTATCTATCTATCTATCTATCTATCTATCTATCTATCTATCTATCTATTATCTATCTATCTATCTATCTATCATACTTTTTTCCATTCATATCTATCATCTATCTATCTATCTATCTATCTATCTATCTATCTATCTATCTATCTATCTATCAATCTATCATTTTTTATCAATCTATCTATCTATATCTATCTATCTATCTATCTATCTATCTATCTATCTATCTATCTATCTATCTATCTATCTATCTATCTATCTATCTATCTATCTATCTATCTATCTATCTATCTATTTTTCCATCCATCTATACATATCATCTATCTATCTATCTATCTATATCTATCTATCTATCTATCTATCTATCTATC
>JACRUU010000026.1:15212964-15227964 GCA_030449085.1 Kryptopterus vitreolus
CAAGCTTTACATAGGTTGAAGTGAAGGATCTTGAATGGCCTGCTATAGCGCTCTAACCTCAGTCCTACATTCACCTCTGGAATGAACAAAACATTAATTGCACCTCAGGCCTGCTTTCCCCTCCCCCACACCTGACCTTACTAACAACCTGGTGCTTGAATGAGCACGGATCCCCACAATCCCACTCCAATCTATTAGAACATCTTCCTCAAAGACTGAAGGTTACTGTAAGGAAAAACTAAATGTAGAATGGCATCATAAGACCAGGTGTCCACAATCCTTAGTCCGTATAATATAGTGTTTACAGTGTTTTATAATTATGCATCAGTTCTTACTTGGCTTATTTTAACTACCGCATGACCAGTTTTATGATTCGAAAGACTTATCAGATTTATAAAATAAATTCTATGTATGCTTTCTATGCTTTACAAATATGGTCTTCATAAAATATGTCAATAGCCCCAGACGTACATCCAGAAATAAATGTACCAGCGCAACATGGGGTGTGATAGCTGTCAAAAAAGGTTAGTGCAGAGTAGGTTTTTTTTTTTTTGGACAGACTTTCCCTTTCTAAACAAACAAAAACAGAGTCCAGATTTATCGACACATTTCTAAAAGCAAGGTACTGACTTGAAAACTGTCTTTATCGACAACCAATAGCACATAAAGGCGATATTATAAATAGGACGCTATTTATACATAGTATAACATCTCCGAAAGAAGCCTCTATACTCTATCACGACGGAATGAGGAGAAGGGTTTTATCCAGCGTATCGGGACGTGACAAATGGATAGGTACGGCGCGACGTAGCCTACAAGTACGAGTTTATGTTGACATGGCACGCGGAGTGTGAGCTGCTCGGCGAGGCTGAGAGGGAGGCTTCACATGGCGAGAGCTGATGGATGGGACTCTTCCATCAGCCACCGGGGGTCTTGTAGGTGTCTGTCAACACTAGTGAACACGGTGGCACATGCGTACACTGACACGGCCACACGCTCCTGTAGCACACGCTATCAATAACCGATGTATAGTGTCATGCGTCTGTCAGAGTTCCAGACCAGGAATATAAGTCAAAAAATGTGGCAGGTGAACGAAAAAAAAGAGAGAAAAATGGCGGCCGGCCGGCATTTCTGGAACGTATTAGGCATCGGTGACGCGCAGGAAATGTTCAAGCATTCATATTTAATGCTGCACTAGTCAACGACATGGTGGAAAGTTACTTGCGACTAAAGTATTGCTATGAATGCAATGTAGTTCTAAAGGTCTAGAACATTTGTGTGGCATTATTTTACCTGTGAAATTGATTTCGAGGTGTTGTTTTGTTTGTTTAAATATTAAATATCGATCAATATTAATGTCATTTTAATGTTAAGCATTATGCCAAATAGCATTTCCCTGTTAAATCTTGTTTACAGCGACAAACTGTGTAAAACGATCAACACACCATGGGACACAACTAAAACCATGGGCATAAGTGTGCATTATATATATATATATATATATATATATATATATATATATATATATATATATATATATATATATATATATATATATACTTTTTTTTTTTACATACTTTATTGATAAAATTTATTTCGTTTGGAACCTGGAGTCAGCCATGGTACGGTGCCCCCGGAGCACATAGGGTTAAGGGCCTTGGTGAATACCAAGGTCGGCCTCGAACCGGGGGCTCGAACCCCGATCTTCCGATCAGTAACCAAGCACCTTAAACCAGTGGTCCCCATCCAATTTTACATAGATTGTTTATATTGTAAATATGATAATAATAAACACAAATCCACTGTGTACTAGTTGGTATACGGAATTTATATTTTCATAATAAAAGATTTTTCCAAATAAAAAGATCGTTCAGACTTACAAGGGAAAATAGGATTTCTTATGTGGCTGGGGGCACGGTGGCTTAGTGGTTAGCACGTTCGCCTCACACCGCCAGGATCCGGGTTCGATTCCCGTCTCGGCCATGTGTGTGTGTGGAGTTTGCATGTTCTCCCCGTGCCTTCAGGGGGTTTTTCTCCTCTGGGTTCTGCGGTTTCCCCCCAGTCCAAAAACATGCAAGTAGGTTGTTGGCACCTTGGAAGATTGTCCCTAGTGTTAATGTGTGAATGTGGGATGTGAGTGTGTGAGTGTGTGTGTCCTGTATGGTTGGCATTCCATCCAGGGTGTATCTTGCCTTAATGCCCATAGACGCCTGAGATAGGAATTTATAATATATTTTACACAGATTGTGACCCGAGGGACGTGGCGGTAGAAGATGAATGAAATGAATGAATGAATGTGTGGCTCGGTACCAATGGATCCACGGACGGGTACCGGCCCAGGTGGCCCGGGGGTTGGGAACACTGCCTTATACCACTGATTTTAATACCCCCTTACACTGAGCTACACCCTCGGAGAAGTGTAAAATAGTGTCATGTTTAACCACACAGAATTGATTTTGTCCCTCCAAAAATCACATTTCTCACAGTGCTTTATTACGTTTACACCTCAGCAACTTACCAGGATGACATCATCTGTTTTTTTCTACCCTTCCATTAATTGTGGCCTCTTTGAAAATTTTACCTTTCGCTTGATTTGTCAAATAAATTGTTACTGAGATACAACAAAGTACAAAGTGTTCTGTAATTTAGGAAATATAATATATATAAATATAATAATAATATTTAAATACATATCATATATATAAATATAATTGTTAATTGTTTATACACAAATTCTCGGTGTGATATTCAACGAGGCAGCCAAAACAAGAGCGTCTTATGCACTTTTTATTTACCGTCATCTGCAATTTATTAAATGGTCCGCCGTCTGCATGCTCCTTCAGACACACCTCCACCGATAACGTCTCGAACCAGGCACTAAAAAAGCCACGATTCTACCTGCACAAAACAAGTACTGTGAAATCACCCAAACTTGCGTCGCATCGTTCCGACATAGCTATATACGGTTTTTCATCGAGCTTCATCGCAGGTCTGACCTCTGCACCGCTGGACTTCTTTTTGCGAACGTTTGCCAGAGCCCGCCTCGAACACATTTGGCAACCATTAAACGTCAGTCACCGACGCTTTACGCCGCAGTCCATCAAGTAACAACCGACTCGCATTATAGCTATTTTAGGTTAGGCTCAGGAACAGGGGTCATGACGTCTGCTTGAATAAAGTAATCTGATCCGAAGATCTGAGAAACAGGCAGCCATGTGGAACACATCACCGTGTTCCTGCCAGACAGCGCAGTCATGAGGACGGAGAGGAAAACAGAGACCTGGAATTTCTGCAGAGAGTCACATTCGGAATGGCGAGCAATCACGACCAGGAAAATCTTGCCAGCAACGGTAAAAAAAAAAAAAAAAAAAAAAAAAAAAAACATCGAGAATGTCTTTTTGTTCTTCTTTAGGAGAAAACACCGCTGATAAAATATCCACGTGCGAATAACCCCGGCAACAACGAGATCAATGTCAAGGGAAACGGTGCCAAATATGCCAATTATCCTGAAAAGAAGCAGATGTTTTCTGGGGTTCGACTTTGCAATTTAACACGATGGGAATCTCGTCCTTCTCCGGGGATGTCTGACTCCTTCGGCATCATCTCCGCCGGGTGAGATCTGAAACTCAAGCGGCAGCCGAGGTTATCTTTCGGACACGTCCCTTCGGACCGTCCGAAAATGCCAATACTCTGATCGTCGCACCTTTAAAGGAATAAAAACAGGCTCGATCCCCTCGATGGAAATCTGGAATACTTCACCGGCACTTAATTACGTTAATCCACGTTAAGCTGCTGTTTGTTGGCATTTTTTAGAGACATCCGTATGCACTGCATAGCTACACTTTTTATCCTGACTCGCTTTTTAAAGTGTGTGTATATATATATATATATATATATATATATATATATATATATATATATATATATATATGCGCGAGATGGCTTCCACATGTAGCCAGTATAACTAACATACCTGTGTCTCGAATCACACGCACGCTATTTTAACCCATTACGCAGAATAAGCACCAATTACGAAATCATTTTCCTGTTAAACGTTCATCGCTGGAATTTACCAAGAAAAAATAAAAACGCCTCTCGTGTTGCGCATGAATCGAATCTACTAATCGTCATATATTTACATTGTACATATACAGTTTATACGCCATTCAGCAGGAGATGGCACGGCGGTGCGGCGTTTAGCGCCGAGGTCTCAAAGCGACAGGGTTCTCAGGTTCGAGCTTTGAGCTTGGGTTACTGTTACTGTTTACCCGCGTGCTCTCCGACACCCATGGGGGTTTCCTCTGGCAAAAAAAAAACAAAAACGAAATAGCTGGATTGGTGACTAAACTGATCCCTAGGTAGGAATGAACATGGCCGTGGTACCCCCGTTATAGATTGGCGTCCAATTCAGGGTCTATTTCCTCCTTAGTTCCTGGGATCCTGGACGATCTTATCAGAGTAAAGCATATATATATATATATATATATATATATATATATAATATATATATATATATATATATATATATATATATATATATATATATATATAACTGTAAACTATATACTCCAAAATAAGGCCATTTCATGTTTTAGGTGGTATTAAGGTGTGGAGGTGTATCTCAGTGGTTAGGACGCTGATCGGGAGGTTTGGGATTCAAGCCCCTGAGCTGCCACTAGGGTCCTTGAGCAAAGCCCTTAACCCTCTGTGCTTCATTTCATTTAAGGCATTTGGTAGACGCTCTTATCCAGAGAGACTTACAAGTGAGGGTTAAGAGCCTTGCTCTCTTGAGCAGCTTGGTGATGGTGGTGGGATTTGAACCCGAGATCTTCTGGTCCAGAGGCCACTGAGCTAAAACCTCCCTCAACCTCCCATCAACCCTTCTGTCCGTATACCTCTGAGATGTTTTGGGAGAAAAACACAGTCCAATATGTCTTTGGTACTATGTTTGAGCGCCTCAACAGTTCTGGGTGTCCTTTGGTGTGTTTTTTTGTTTCATGGTGCGCCAAATGTTTTTAAATGGGGAGCGGTTTACACTAAGCCAGTTCAGCACCTGGAATCTTATTATCTTAAATCACGTTACGTTATTCATTCATTCATCTTCTACCGCTTTATCCGATCTCCCCTCGGGTCACGGGGAGCCTGTGTCTATCTCAGGCTATGTCTATGGGCATTAAGGCAGGATACACCGTGAATGGAATGCCAACCCATCGCAGGACACACACACACACTCACATTCTCACACACATTCATACACCAGGGACAATTTTCCAAGGTGCCAATCAACCTACCGTGCATGTTTTTGGACCGGGAGGAAACCGGAGAACCCGGAGAAAAACAACCTGAGGCACGGGGAGAACATGCAACCTCCACACACAAACACACACACATGGCAAGACGGGAATCGAACACGGACCCCTAGAGGTTTGAGGCCACTAAACCACCGTGACCCCTCACGTTATTATGAAAGATGCAATTCCTAAACATTTTCTAGATTCATTATATATTTTCCATGTATCAGTGTGAATGATACATAGAACAGATATTTACAAATCATTGCGAATAAATATTTAATTGTTGTGAATATTTACTAGGTGTATTATCCAGAGGTAGGTTCACTAACGGCTTTTTTTCCTGTCACCTCAAGTCTATGCTTTGTCGGTAAAACAAAGCATAGGGCTCTTCCGAAGCATTCGGGCTCTCACAACCAGATTATGCAATAGTTTTTTCCCTCAAGCCATCAGATTTCTCAACACATAGAACTGGAACTGGACTCACACGTACACTCACACACCATCCACTGCTATATTATTTATCTACCTCATCACTGGCCTACATGTGTATTGTACACACTGCTCTCACTGACAGTGTTACTGTTTACATGCATATTTTGCACATTTACTTTTCATCACTGCTGCTCTAATTGTTCCTTTCCACACCAGCCAAACTGGAATACTTTGGAATACTTTGCACTAGGTTGTTGTTGTTGTTGTGTTTTTTTATTTTATTATATTGTGTTAGTTGTTTGTTGTGCACTGTCTTGTGTTGTGAACACAGTCTTATGTCTTTGCGCTGTTTGCACCAGGTTGCACACGATGCACTTTATGTAGCTAGGACAAACTTAGTCTGTCCTCAGCATTGTGTTCTTGTGTTTGTGTTATATGTTGTTTTGTGTAAGCACCGGGGTCCTGGAGAAACGTTGTCTCATTTGCACTTTGCACTTGCGTCACAGCTATATGTGGTTTGTAATGACAATAAAAACCTCTTGACTTGACTTGAAAAATTTACTAAAATGTGACGCCATATATATTATGATATATATATATATATATATATATATATATATATATATATATATATCCTTTATTTGTCACCAAATTTTAGACAAATGTTACACACAAGGGCTTTGTCTTGTTGAACGCTGAAATTGCTCGCTGTGCCAAACCAAGGTGAAATCGTAAAATCGATAAAAGGAAAAAACTCGAATTAATTGATGATAATTTATCGTCCAGCTCTACTTACACCATGAGGCCAACGTATGCAGTTTGTGTGTCCCATTTCAGAATTAATGTTCCCTTAGAGTTCTCTTTTACTGTTGTAACAGCCTCCTTTCTTTTGGGAAGGCCCAGTGACCCGAGGGAAGATCGTATATAGCGCGGTAGAAGATGATATAATATATAGATATATATATATATATATATATATATAGATATATATATAGGGCGCGTCCAAAAGTGGCTAGATAGAGTACCTCAGAAACACTTATCATGATGCTACAATACACACATCTCTGTATTTCCTGGATGTCAGTTAATTAAACAACACCATGGCACATGGCTGTGCTTTATAATATATGCTATATTTTTAATGCCTTAGTGTTACAAATAATGTTTGCATATGTATATATTTTCTGTGGGCATCTCCCAATACAAAAAGGATTATCTTCAGAGGTCAAATGGATAAATTGGGAGACTCATTGGAGACCCAATAAAACATCACAAATAGGGTGGAAGACCTTGTATTTACGAAGTGCTTTATCATGTTGCTTAAATCTATTCTTAGAAGACATTCAAAAGACATGAAAAGAAATACACACCACAAACTGGTACACCTATTTACATACACATATTTACCAAACACATATTTACAACATGTAAGAGAAGCCGAACTGCTCATTACTACAGCTCAAACTGGAGAACCAAGAAAAACATCTCTACACAGGCAGCAGTTCGAACCAGAGACTCTATATTTTTATGTGTTCTCTCTCTCTTCTCTCTCTCTCTCTCTCTCTCTCTCTCTCTCTCTGTCTCTCTCTCTCTCTCTCTCTCTCTCTCTCTCTCTCTCTCTCTCTCTCTCTCTCTCTCTCTCTCTCTCTCAGATATATATATATATATATATATATATATATATATATATATATATATATATATATATAGATATAGTATAGCTTAGTGGTTAGTGGTTAGCATGTTCGCCTCACACCTCCAGGGTCCGGGTTCGATTTCCCGTCTCGGCCATGTGTGTGTGGAGTTTGCACACTGCATGTTCTCCCCATGCCTCAGGGGGGTTTTTCTCCGTGGTTCTCCGGTTTCCTCCCCCCCCCCTTTCCTTCCGGTCCCCGGTCCAAAACATGCACGGTAGGTTGATTAGCACCTTGGAAAATTGTCCCTAGTGTATGAATGTGTGGTGTGTGTGTGTGTGTGTGTGTGTGTGTGTGTGCCCCACGATGGGCTGGCATTCCATTCAGGGTGTATCCTGCCTCAATGGCCATAGACAACTGTGATAGGACACAGACTTCCCCGTAAGCAGAGGGAAGATCGGATATAGCGGTAGAAGATGAATGTATATATATATATATATATATATATATATATATATATATATATATATATATATATATATATATATATATATATATTAAACATATATGTGGTGGCAGGGGCGTGGCCGAGTGCCAGATTGTGAATGGAGGGCGAGGCCAACAGAGACGAGCGGTTAGAAGCGTGCACCTGCACCCACCATATTTAACCAATCTTTCCTATTTTCCAGTGATCAGGTGGAGGATAAAAGGTGGAGGGAGACGAGGGAAGCTGGAAACCCATACCGAGACTAGGCCTGGAAGTAGAAAATCAACAGTGAGTGTGTGTGTGTGTGTTGTGTGTGTGTGTGTGTGTTTTGTGTGTGTGTGTGTGTAAAATGGGAAATGCATCAATATATATATATATATATATATATATATATATATATATATATATATATATATGTATAATGTGTGTAATTATCATATCACATCTGAAATGGTTTATAAATTGTAAAGGTTTTAAACAGGTTTCTTCTGTTTTGATTTAGGAAAAATAACACACGGAGAAATAAAACGTATGGAAGCATTTTTCCATTTTTCTGAAATGCAAGACATATTTCTTGCCTTTTTTTTTTTTTTACCATGGACTCCAAGGAGCCCCAGGCTAATGAATACTTGAGAATACGGAGATACTGAGCGGCAGTAATTAGTCAGGAATTTTCCCTAATGAAGGGAAAAATGAACAGCTCATGTCAATTTAAATTCTGTTGAAAATGTAGGCCAACAGAAGTACAGTAAATTGAGGGGAGGGAGGAGGGGGAGGGGAAAGGGGAGGGGGGGGGGGTGTCTTAAAAGCGAACATATTATTAGCATCAACTCACGCTACAGCTATTCACCATGCTAGACCCAATATAAGGCTTGTTATAAAAGCTTGATTCATGTCTCCAGTTCAGCATCCGGTCAATAATGCATAATGCAGTACACGCGTTTGACCAAAATGAGTTATCTCACACCGACGTCGCTAGGTGCGCTAATATTTTCTCCTCGCTAACAGACTGGCGTGATTTGTTAGCAATGTGCACGTTGCCTTGTGTACTCGACGTTTTAATATTGCCACGAGTTCACGTTACGATCCCCGTTCCTGCCGCTCGCTCACTCACTCACTCACGGACGTTTGACTTCGCACCATTCCGTGTCGACGGCAGCCTGAGGGATCGGCGTCCGTTTGACATTTTAATGCCGTTATTGCGGTGCTTAATGCTGACGCCTCGGCCGCACCTGTCAAGGAGAGAGCGAATCAATAACCCCGAGCTAAAGCACACCCTGACTGCGCCAGATAGCAACATCCACTTGTGTGTCTGAGGGGACCATCGCACTGCAGGACAGGAACACTGTCAGTCATCAGGGACAATCAGGAGAAAGTGAATTCTACAGAAAAGCTCCAGATTTCTTTATAAATAGTATAAAGTAATACAGCTTTAGATGATAGAATTATTAGTTTCAGTGTCTGTGAATGAAAATTCAGTATTAAATCCTGTTAGATGTTCATGTTCATATATATATGATTATATGTATATAACATGCTACTTCTTATAATTTATTTTTAAAAAAAAAGTGTAGTGTATTTCTTTTCGCAGCCGTTCCACCCAGGACGTCAGGTCGTAAAATAAAAAAAAAGGAGCTGCGGTGAACAAAGATAATTGTCATAGTGTGTAAAGTAGCAGGGAATGATAAAAAGCAGGGCTTCCTCCATATTGTTTGATAATTAGCCCCCCTGGTCGGTGAGTGATTTGCATAGTGGTCACTTGACAAATAAAGGCAGTCCTGGAAGTGACAGTATATAAATGACTTGTTTTGCAGACAGCAGATGGTGGGTATCGCAGGGAGCGAGAGCGAGAGCTAGGGAGCAGAGAGGAGAGAAAGAGAGAGAGAGAGAGAGAGAGAGAGAGAGAGAGAGAGAGAGAGATGAGGGGGGAGAGAGAGAGAGAGAGAGAGAGAGAGAGAGAGAGAGAGAGAGAGAGAGAGAGAGAGAGACAGAGAGATAGCGGCGGGTGGCGGAGGGGAAAACACTCTGCCTACCAGCTGCTGCTGTCTCCGAATCACATCCGCTAACACAATTAAGCTGTATGCAAACTTCACGCTGCAGGTCCGGATATTGATCACGCTGATCCATACGCTTTGGATATTGGACGCTCGGAGAGACGAATACTAAATTAGAAAGGTTTGTATAGATAATATAGATAGAATTAGGGTATTTGTATGGTGTGAATTAGTGCTAAACAACTTCAGGATGTGTTGGTAGGGAAACTGAAGAATCTGGTGATATTGCCAGACTCAAAGAATAGTTTCTGTTACCACAGATATTTCTATTGATAACATATGGCAGAGGCCCTTATCCAGAGTATCTTATTTATACAAACCCAACCCTTGTAGACGATAAAGTCGCCAAATCACTTCCAGCCTTAAACACAGCCGATTTAATGCATGTAGTCCTCCAATGCCAGTCAATGCATGTTTGACACGTACCATAGATCATCATATATCATTGAATATTTGTATATTCATTCATTCATTCATTCATTCATTCATTCATCTTCATTCATTCATCTTCTACCGTCTAACCGCTTATATTTATCCGATCTTCCCTCGGGTCACGGGGAGTCTGTGCCTATCTCAGGCGTCTATGGGCATTAAGGCAGGATACACCCTGGATGGAATGCCAACCCGTCGCAGGGCACACACTCAAATTCACACACACACACACTCACATTCACACACACATTCATACACTAGGGACAATTTTCCAAGGTGCCAATCAACCCACCGTGCATGTTTTTGGACCGGGGAGGAATTTTTTACTATGTAGAATAACCAGAGATGAAAAGATTCATGATTCATGAATCATTTAGATTCGCTTCATGTCGAAAGTGAACAATAATTTGTGATGGATACCTTAGAGGTGGTAACTCAGTGGCTGAGGCATTGGCCTCTGGACAGAAAGTTTCCAGGTTCAAGTAACACCTACAACCAAGCTGCCACTAGAGGGGCCCTTGAGCAAGGCCCTCAGGTGTAAGTCGCTCCGAATAAGGGACCAAATGCAGTAAATGTAGTTTCATTAAACTGCTAAGACGCATCACTATTCGGAACGGAGCGCCGAGGCGCGTCCTGAGATTCACCTTCCAACCAATCAGATTCGAGGATACTGTTCTATAATCTATAATACAGTGAATGATATATAATGTGATTGATGTGTGTGACTGTGTGTGTGTGTGTATGTGTGTTTGTGTGTGTGTGTGTGTGTGTGTGTTTTGTGTGTGTGTGTGTGTGTTTCTGTGCTCTTTTTTGAGGTCTGATGATCAGAGAATATAAAGTGCACGAGTCAGCATGCTGCTCTCATCTCTTTATAGGGCACATTTGCATGAAGAGACATGAATGACATACACGAACACACACACACCACACACACACACACACACCCACCCACACACACACACACACACACACACATTATCCTGAATCTTATGCCTGAGTATCATTAGATCCTGATTCTCCAAAATTTGGTCAAAAGCAATAAATGGATAAAAAATGACAGAACTTCCTCCAACACAACTGGAGCATAAAGAGGCTTATCTTTGTCCAGATTACACGTCATGGAGGACCTGCTACGGTCCTGTCACTCTAAAACTCCGGGGATGAAAGTCCACTAAAGACTTTTTGCACCTCAGATGCTTAAAGGAATGTGTCCTCTAAGGTGTTAAAGAACTTTTACACCTGTATCATCAAGAGCATCTTGACATGAAGCATCAAAGCCTGGTTTCCTCCAATAAGGAGGAACAGACTGTCCGGAAATATTTATATATATATATATATATATATATATATATATATATATATATATATATATATATATATATATATATATATATATATATATATATATATATATATATATATATATATAATGTGTGTCATAATGTATCATAATGTATCATAAATTACATATTTAAGTATATTAAAATACTTTCTCTATGTTTTCTACTACTTTAATAACAAAACTTTTATATGCTATAATTATATACACATTTCTCTCCCCAAAATCACTCCCTTTTAATAAAAATTATTGATTATTTAATATTTATTTTACTCTGGATTTTAATTCTTCTTTTAATATTAATTTCTTATTAATGTCAATGTTCCTTTGTTTAGTTTCTTTTCTCTTTGGTGGTTTTAAGTGTAAAATATGGGACGTGGCTCCTTTAAGAATTGTGTTCCGGTTGCTTTTCCATATAAACTGGTGATATGTTTAGGTTATACAGAAGCGCATTGCATTCACAAAAAGATGAAAATGCGATTTATTGCGTAATAACGGATTTGGGAATGCGATGCACCCTAATATATATAAATAATATAAATATATTAAAAAATATATATAAAATAATCTTTTCTTTTAAAATGATTACTGTATGTTTTCATAACTGCCATAGTAACATGTTGCTATTTGAAATGTTACTAAAGAAACATGACAGTTGTTAATGCATCGTGTTCATTCCCTTATCGAGACCATTCATCAGTTTTTAAATCCCTTCCAGTTTCAGAGCTGTTACTATGGCTATTACTACTGTATAATGCTCATAATGATCATAGATGACTAAAACCAGTGTGTATCGGCACAGCGGCGATGTCATGGCGTTTCTTGTACCTCACGCAGCAGCGGGTCGGGAGCGAGGCTGTCGAGGTTGACGAAGCCCTCGTAGGTCAGGTGGTGAAAGACGTTAAGGGCGCGCACCGCCTCGGGGCCGCGCTGCTTGTAGCCGAAAATAAGGTCAATCCATTGGTGGAGCTGGCACGAAACAAACTCGCTTTCCAGCGCCTGTAAAAGAGAAGACGAGAATTAAAAAGGAGAGATACGGGGAAAAAAACACTGAACATAGGACAGCATGTACACCAAAAAAATATAATGATTTAAAATGTACTTCAAATATTACTTAAAGGCAAACATTAAATTTGCATTAGAAAACAGCATGAGAATTGCATTATTATTATTATTATTATTATTATTATTATTATTATTATTATTATTATTTTATTATTAGAATATATTGTTAATAATAATATTTTTATTTTGAAATGACCAGTATATTATATTTATATAATATAATTAATTCATTATTATTATAATTATAATTATAATAATAAAAAAATAATAAAAAAAAAAACAAAAAAAAATAATAAATAAAAAAAAATTATATATTATTTATTAATTATTATTATTATTATTATTATTATTATTATTATTATTATTATTATAAACATTATTATTATTATTATTCATAATTGCATTATTATTATTTATTTTTCAGTGAATTATATTTAAATTTATTTCAATGTTTTTGTTTTCATTGTAAAATATGGGACGTGGCTCCTTCAAGAATTCTGTTCCGGTTGCTTTTATACATTTCTCCCAAAATCTCTCCCTTTATTAAAATTATTGATTATTTACTATTTATTTTACTCTGAAATTGTTCTTTTAACATTAATTTCTTGTTCATTTCAATGTTACTTTGTTTAGTGAATTTGCTTGAAGTGTAAAATATGGGACGTGGCTCCTTTAAGAATTGTGTTCCGGTTGCTTTTCCATATAAACTGGTGATATGTTTAGGTTATACGGAAGCGCATTGCGTTCCCAAAAGATAAAAATTGTGCTTTATTGTGTAATACGGATTTGGGAATGCGATGCGCTTGTGTAAGGTTCTATACGGTAATATACGCTAATATAGTGAGGAGATCATACCTGTTGTGAATGCGCAGCTAGTAGGTGTAATTCGAGCGAAATTTAAGAAGTGTGAGTGGATGCACTTAAGTTTCTTTATTCATTTATTCTTATATAAGTGTTACTCACGCTTTAATAACATTAGTGCCGTTAAAAAGTGAATTTGCGTTAAAGACACGAACTTTGACAGCCCTATTGAAAATAATAAATAAATAAATAATGTCTTTATTGTCACCCTGATATATGCTTTTACTATTACTATTAATAATAATGTTATAATTATATACATTTCTCCCCAAATCACTCCCTTTAATAAAAATTATTGATTATTTAATATTTATTTTACTCTGGAAATTCTTCTTTTAATATTAATTTCTTATTAATGTCAATGTTCCTTTGTTTAGTGGTGGTTTTAAGTGTAAAATATGGGACGTGGCTCCTTTAAGAATTGTGTTCCGGTTGCTTTTCCATATAAACTGGTGATATGTTTAGGTTATACAGAAGTATTATACTCTGTAAAGTGTTATGAATATTTGATATGCAATACCATTAAATAAACACAATACTATTCAGATTGCTTACCCCATAATACCTACTGATGTCATAATCGAGTAAATATTTATACTGGGCGCTAATTTCTACCACCGGCCAACAATAAAGAGCCATATTTCATGGGAATGGTCAAGTCGGACCGGCTAATTCCGTATAATGGCTCTGTAAGATATTAAAGGCTAATGTAAGGCCGATTTAAAGGCTACATTGCGGGATAATGATCATAAACCAGAGCCTTGTACCAAATGGATTTTTAACAGCCATCTGGGGAGCGTACTGCGATACGATCATCACGCGAGAGAAATAACCGACGTCATACGGCAGACAGAATGCAGACCGCTCTCGCAAAAGAAATAATAAACACCTACACAAGCATGGTTACACATAGTACTCTTACACACACACACACACACACACACACACACACACACACACACACACACACATACACAATGCTGGAATTTATAGGCTCTTTCCTACATCAGGACTAGCAGGCAGGCTGAGCTCCGGAGGGGGGCTGTGCTAGCCTCGGGACATGTCACTCCAATTGAAAGTGACACATGCAAAGATGGGAACACTAAGCAAGAGAGAGAGATGTGGGGGGGGGGTGGAATGGCTAGAGTGTCAAAAGGGAGGAGGGAAAAATACATGAGGAAAGGAGGGATTAAACAAGAATGAAAGAGCAGCATGGAGAGATGGAGGACGAGACAAAGGGATCAAAGATGGAGTATTTATGAATCCATATCACGTTCTCAGGGACGCGGATATTAGGAGAAAAACAAATATGCACCAATTACAAAACAAACAGGGATAGAGGGGGTCAAAATGTGTATTTCAAAACCGAGGGGTTAGCGGTTAGCATGTTCGCCTCACACCT
>JACRUU010000026.1:15237964-15240464 GCA_030449085.1 Kryptopterus vitreolus
TTTTTAAAAAAAGTGAATTATATTGAATTTTTTATAAATCTATATAAAATATGCAAGAAAAAAAACTGATGTCTTTATAAAGCCGTAACAGGCTTCTGAATCTCGGCACACTTTCAACACACCAGTCACCTCCAGCCAATAAAACCTCAACTTCATTTAACCTACTGAGACTGCCACATTCCAAACCTCAGTCATGTCTCTCCACAAATTACCCACAAAGCCCTGTGAGAGCATGTGGAGCATGTGCACACGAGGAATTTGGCTGCTTGAAATCTAATGTCATTCTGAAGCACGTGCTTTTAGAGAGAAGTTTGGGAGAATTTCACAGGACTGTAGAAGTGCAGAGAAGCCCGTTTGAAGCGTCACTTATCAAGTCAAAGGTTTTAAACCATACAAACCCCCAAAAAACTTGTCATCTAAGCAGCTCAACAAAGGCAAAGGGAGGCAAAGATATGGGGCATTTTTCTCTTTGAGCTTATAAAAGCTAAAATAGTACTCAAAGAACCTATGCAAATGTCTAACATCCTCTTGGTTTATGCAGTATTTTATGCCACGTTTGTATATATATATATATATATATAATATATATATATATATATATATATATATATATATATATATATATATATATATATATATATATATCGATTAAAATATATATATATATCATCTTCTACCGCTATGCTTTATCTTTATTCGATCTTCCCTCGGGTCACGAGAAGGGTGTCCTAAAAGCCTGTGTCTCTATCTCAGGCGACTATGGGCATTAAGGCCCCCCCAACCCTGGATGGATTGCCAACCCATCGCTCGCTGGACACACACACACACACTCACACACACACATTCATACACTAGGGACAATTTTCCAAGGTGCCAATCAACCTACATGCATGTTTTTGGACCGGGAGGAAACCGGAGAGCCCAGAGAAAAACCCCCTGAGGCACGGGGAGAACATGCAAACTCAACACACACATGGCCGAGACGGGGAAATCGAACCCCAACCCTGGATGTGTGAGGTGAACGTGCTAACTGCTAAGCCACCGTGCCCCTTAAATATATATATTAGGGCTGTCAAGGATAGTGATCCGCTCCATCACTCTGCGTTTTGGACACAGACAACAAAGAACATCAGTGCATCCACTCACGCTTCCTAAATTTCCCATGAATTACACCTACCTAGCTGCGCATTCACAACAGGTATGATCTCCTCACTATATTAGCGTATATTACCGTATGGAACCTTACGCAAGCGCATCGCATTCCCAAATCCGTATTACACAATAAAGCACATTTTATCTTTTGTGAATGCAATGCGCTTCTGTATAACCTAAACTAATGTATCACCACATCACCAGTTTATATGGAAAAGCAACCGGAACACAATTCTTAAAGGAGCCACGTCCCATATTTTAAACACACTTCCCCTGGGGGAAAAAAACCAACCACTAAACTAAACAAAGTAACATTGAAATGAACAAGAAATTCATATTTTAAAGAGTCATTTCCAGAGTAAAATAAATAGTAAATAATGGGAGACATTTTGAGAGAAATGTATATAATAAATATAACATCTGTTTACAGTTAGTTATTAAAGTATTAAAAACATGAAAAATATGCAATTAATATTCGATATTAATATTAATATCCAAATCAATGTTGTATATATGTATGCATATACATGTATGAAATGTATATATATATATATATATAACACATACACATATACACACACATATATATACATACGTATATATATATATATATATACGATATATATATCGCAAAATATATATATATATATATATATATATATATATATATATATATATATATATATATATATATATATATATATATATATATATATGCATAAATAATTATAGACTACCACCTAAACCTCGTCCCCCGCTTCAATCCTAATGGTCACCATGTGTTTCGAAAAACCCAGAGAATTTTTCCCGGTGACACAAATCATGGCTTTAGAGAGGCGACGCTGTGGCAGTTTCCGAGTCTGAAACGTCACCCAAAGGACCCCAGCCAAAGTTGGATGGAGAAGTCAATCTGTCAGCCGACTGGACTTTGTGTGGTGAGAGCTGGCTGATCGGAGCTGAGCTCTGCGCCGCTCTCCGAGTTCTCTGGCCTCCTCTACCGGGGCGGCCATTAAAGCCGCTACAAAAAAGCCTCGTAATGGGCTGACGAGTCAATCAACACACTCCACCGCTACCTCTCCACGCCGCTAACGTCCAAATGCCGCCCACATCTGCAACTGTCACACGCTCTGCACATCCAGGCAGACCTATTCCTTACGAGATTATTTGGAAACTTTTTTTCTTTCTATTTCTCTCTTTTTTTCTTTTTAAAGAAGAAATGCTTTCCCGTTCTCTCCTTTCACTCGGCTTCGTCTGCTCGCCAAGTTAATGGCAGACGGATGGGATTTTGGATTTTTTTTTCCCTAGATGAGGTCATTTTTTTTTTTTTTTGGACACACACTGTTGGGAA
>JACRUU010000026.1:15245464-15301320 GCA_030449085.1 Kryptopterus vitreolus
GGGGGGGGGATGAAAAACTTGTCAGAGACTTCTGTTAACACGTTTCATTAGCAAGAAATGTTTATTCCCGTCGTCGTCGTCGTCAAAAAAAAAAAGCAGCAACATTCCGAGGCAGGAATAACGGCCGCATCGCGTTACACGGGATCGCCACGCCATCCGTTTCCTGCCGAGGCTTGACTGATAATTAAGCACTCGCTTCGACAAATCTGCATTTTTTTTTTCAAAAGGAACTAATATCATTCCGCTACATAAACACCGGCAAAGTGAAATCCGAATTCATTTCTATGGTAATTTGACGCTACGGCATGATTGAGCGCTCCGGGAAGCTCGGAGGAAATGTTCCGTTTGCATAAACATCTCAATGTGGAAGACATATCTGTCAGATTATGGAGAGTTAGTGGAGGGCTTTTTTTTTTTTCTTTCCTTCCTTCTTCTTCGTGGTTTTTTTTTCCCTTCCCCCTCTCTTTCTCCTCTCGTTTAGACCCACGGTGCCTGAGGCAGAATTAATTACTGAATGTGGCCTGTTGAGGAGCAGAGCTCTGCCTCTAATTGGCTCATATTCGCCATCATCATCCCCGAGCCGGAGTGACACGCCGAGGCAGGAGGAGGCAGCCGGGGGAGGGGGGATGGGGGGATGACGGCGTCTACATTTTCATTCAAACCGAGCTTAACAGCTGTCACAGCAGTCTTTCTCCATATCATCATCATCATCATCATCATCATCGTCATCGTCGTCATCAACTCTGGTACGTTCCAATTACAGCCGGTTCATTTGTAACGCCGGCGGAAATGAAACACGCGCCGTTTATTTTATTTAATTGGGAATATATTTAGATGAGGAGCTTTATGCTTATGCGCTCGGCCAAGGATTCATAGTTTTAAGGAATATACTGCGTTATAGAGAAAAAAAAAAAATGATATATAAAAAAAAAAGATGTTCTATAGATATAAAAAAAAATGATGTAACAACGAGAAACTATTTTTATTGTAAGAGTTTTACAATGCTTTTTAAATAATATATTGGAAGTATTAATAATATTATACAATTTTATATATATATATATATATATATATATATATATATATATATATATACATATATATATATATATATATATATATATATATATCAGCTCGGCTCGTTTAGGGTGAGACGAGGGTTTAGACACCAAAAACACCCATTTTGGCTGTTACCAAATTACAGCGGAGCGCCAAAATTTTCCCCCATTCATCTCTATGGGTTGGAACGATGCAAAAAAATCCGTGTGGGTCTGGGTTTAGACAGGCATATGTTCGCGACCAACTCCATCTCACCTACGAGTGGATATGTCAAATGTGCATGTCGGGTGAACACGGGCCGAACAGCGGAGTGTCAAATTTCCCCATTCATTCTCTATGGGGCTGGAATGTCGCGCATTTCCCGAAATTCTGAATCCATATGGGGTTCAGGAGGTATGTGATCGTGATCTACTCCGGACCTCCCTACGAGTGGATATTGCCATATGTGCATGTTCGGACGCTCACAGGCCGAACTGTGAGGCACGAAAATTTGGCCACATTCATTTTCTATGGGAAAAAAAAAATTCCTGGCTTTTTGGTCCCGGGTTCGGAATTCCGCGGGGCGATTCCTTATAAAAGTAACAGCACACTCACAGCATCGGGCCGCACGATATGAGGTATGATTTGTGAGGATCGGACAAAAACTGCGGGAAGAGTTACTCGCCGAAGATTTGACCCAAGCTAGAGAGAGATTATAATAGTGATGTTTTTGCACACGTCACTAATAAAAAAGTGATGCCAAATATGGGATTCTAACATTTCAAATTGAAATGTGTCGTTTAAGGAATAGCAAAATATACTTGTGATATTACAAGTTTGAGTGTATTTTGTTTACGATTTTGTCAGTGAAGTCAGTAAAACATGCATTTCTATAGTTTCCGTTACTGAATAAAACATGTAAGAAATGGTCACAATAATGACTTTTGTTCATTCATTCATTGATTCATTCATTCAATCATCTTCTACCTCTATATCTGATCTTCCTTTGGGTCACGGGGAGTCTGTGCCTATCTCAGGCGTCTATGGGCATTAAGGCAGGATACACCCTGGATGGAATGCCAACCCATCACAGGGCACACACACACACTCACAATCACACACACATTCATACACTAGGGACAATCAACCAATTTACCGTGCATGTTTTTAGACCGGGGAGGAAACCGGAGAACCCGGAGAAAAAACCCCCTGAGGCACGGGGAGAACATGGCACACACACATGGCCATGAGACCGGAATCGAACACGGACCCTGGCGGTGTGAGGCGAACGTGCTAACCACTTTTTTTCCCTCACAATTGCAACGCTCACTTTTGTTTTGTGCGAGTTTATAATGAGTTTTTTCGACACTGAACGGCAAAGCAAAATAGGAAAGCGTGAGATCTTCGTTGAGTTTTTCTCAAAAACATGCCATTTTCCCAAAGACAGATATGTACAGTATGATCATATTTGCTCTTTAGCATGCAAGTGCAACTTTATATCATGCAATTCTGACTTTATAACTCGCAATTCTGGCGGGTTTTTTCTCGCAATTGCAAGTTACAGTTCTGAGACAAAAAAAGAATTGTGACATTAAAAAGTCACTTTTTAAAAAACATTTCATTAAAAAAGTGAGTCGTCAATTATCGCTTACAAAAAGTACATTTTTCATCAAATAATACTTCAAATATTCACATGTCCAGTGCAATAAAATGTCCTGAAGACTGAAAGAAAAAGAAATTGTCTCCCTTTGTTTTTAATAATTTTCACTAATATTGTCAGAGTGGGTACGGTGGCTTAGTGGTTAGCACGTTCGCCTCACACCTCCAGGGTCCGGGTTCGATTCCCGTCTCGGCCATGTGTGTGTGGAGTTTGTGCATGTTCTCCCCGTGCCTCAGGGGGTTTTTCTCCGGGTTCTCCGGTTTCCTCCCGGTCCAAAAACATGCACGGTAAGTTGATTGGCACTTTGGAAAATTCTCCCTAGTGTGTGAATGTGAATGTGTGTGTGTGTGTGTCTGAGAGTGTCCTGCGATGGGTTGGCAATCCATCCAGGGTGTATCCTGCCTTAATGCCCATAGATGCCTGAGAAAGACACAGACTCCCCGTGACCCGAGGGAAGATCGGATAAAGCGGTAGAAGATGAATGAAAGTACAAAAAAGAAACGTTCACTCTATCACCAATTCAAACGGGTTTTCTGTGGCTCGTAGAGCCGGCAGCCAATCACATCGCTCCGTGACCTCACGTATGTGGAAGATGGCAAACAGGGCTTTCGAAAAGAAATGATTTATTATTCATTTATTAATATGTATAGATTATATTTATCAGCATAAGGTGCAAAAGAGTGATGAGTGTGTGACGGGTGAGGATTTATTCCAGCGCTAAACAAGGGCAGATGTAATGTAATGTAATGTAATTTAATTACAAAATAAAAGTAACAATTAAATTACAGGGAGTTACGAAAATGTTAAAGGTTACAAATAGGGTTACATCGGAACAATTTCAAGTAAAATCAGCGCTTTAGATGACGGCATGATTTTCAACCGAATTGTGCTTTTGATTTGAATGAAGACGATCTGCTGCAGTTACATTAGTGACGTGTGCAAAAACATCACTATTATAATCTCTCTCTAGTTTGGGTCAAATTTTCAGCGGGTAATTGTTCCTGCAGTTTTTGTCCGATCCTCATGAATCATACCTCATATTGTGCGGCCTGATGGCGTGAGACGTGCTGTTACTTTTATAAGGAATCGCCCTGCGGAAATCCGAACCCTGGGCCAAAAAGTGGGAATTTTTTCCCATAGAAAATAAATGGGGCCAAAATTGCGTGCCTCACAGTTCGGCCTGTGAGCGTCCGACATGCACATATGGCACATCCACTCGTAGGGGGTCCGGAGTGAATCACGATCATACACCTCCCGAATCCCACACTTGTTTGGAATTTCGGGAAATCCGCAACATTCCGGCCATATAGAGAATGAATGGAGAAATTTGACGCTCCGCTGTTCGGCCCGTGTTCGCCCGACATGTACATTAGATATAGCCACTCGTAGGTGAGATGGAGATGGAGTAGGTCGCGAACATATGCCTGCCACATGGTGTCACGTGGCCGCAAAAGTGTGAAAATGTGTGAAATATGTGACATTGACGGGAGTCGGCGCTGGATAATTTGATGGTCATGTACATCACTGACGGGTGTGGATATGCGAAACGGGTGTTTTTGGTGTCTAAACACTCGTCTCTCTTGTATTTTGAAGTCAATGTTAAATATTAGTCATGTGATCCCTATCTGAGAGGTATGAATATTCCGATCTGTCTGTCAATCTATCTATCTATATATCTATCTATCTATCTATCTATCTATGCTAAATATTAAACGGACCATGCTCTAAGGGGTAGCATCACTGTCCCATGCCTAGTTATATATAATATGTATATATATATATATATATATATATATATATATATATATATATATATATATATATATCTCATTATACATATAATATAACCAATTTTTTTCAAGGGTTTAAAACGTTTTTTTCTTAGAACGTTAACTTAAAGCGCCACCCAGTGGACACATGTAATCTGTTCCTTTTGTAAAGTAATTGAAAAGTTACACGACTTGTTACATTTTGAATAGGGCACTTTGTGATGTGTAATCTATTACAATTATCCCAACACTGCTAATTAGTCACGTGATCCAGATATGGAAAAGTTCAGCGTGTGGCGAGTTACAGGGGTCATCAAAAATGGTTAAATAAAAGGTTAAAGGTCATATCAGCACGTCCTCGTTGCTCCTGGCACGGCTGCTTGTTTACAATATTTTGCTAGCAATGGAAACCTATAGCTGTGCTGATTTTTAGGACTGCTACTCACTTAATGCAGTTCTTTTACAACATGTTTTATTGGATAATTAGATATTCAAAAATAAACAATGCACATTGCAGGATAAGACATTTGAACGTAAACAGGAAGCATATTTTGGTAAATGCACCCCCGGGCAGCCCTCCCCGTTCCAGGTCACACAAGGACAGGAGAGAGAAGCCTTGATTGGCATGTGTTTCTCAGGACTTTCCACACTGCCTGTTAGCCATAAAGCTAACACGCACAGGCCTGTAAATCATTAGCGCTCACTCACCCAGATGCTAGTTTAGCGGGCTGTGAAAGCGCCGGGGCTTCTTGAGCGGAACCCAAAACCCCGGGCCGAGCGAGACGCTGAGTTTGACTTACGTTGTGTTGCGAGCCGAGCGGCTGACACGCGGCGCGATCGGTTATCAAAGCCGCGCTCGTTCAAAAGCTCTTTGGCCTTGTGTAGAGAAACGTAACAAAGCGAAACAGATGACGATTTAAACAAACGGCAGCTTGTGATCGTTTTCTTCTTTTTGTTTTTTTGCGGAGGAAAAAAGAAAACATCGGGGATTAGTGACTATTCCATGAGATCAAAGTTGTTTTATATGAGGTTCCAGGCATGGATTCCATCAGACGGGTGACAATGAATTCCATTTATAGGACTGAACAGATTAACACACTCTATTACTGGGTTTAAACCCTGATCCTAAATCTAATCCTACAAACGAGCCCTATCTCTCTATCGATCTATCTATCTATCTATCTATCTATCTATCTATCTATCTATCTATCTATCTATCTATCATCCATCCAATGAATAAACTATCTATCCAAATCGATATCTCTCTATCTCTCTATCTATCTATGGTTACATATTTATCTATCTATCTATCTATCTATCTATCTATCTATCTATCTATCTATCTATCTATCTATCTATCTATCTATCTATCTGTCTATCTATCTATCTATCTATATCTATCTATCTATCTATCTATCTATCATCCATCCAATGAATAAACTAATCTATCTATCATCTATCTAATCTCTCTCCTATCTATCCCTCTCTCTCTATCTAAGAACTACTATATCTATCATCTATCTATCTATCTATCTATCTATCTATCTATCTATCTATCGAATAAATAAATCTATCTATCTATCTATCTATCTATCATCCATCCAATGAATAAACTAACTATCTATCCATACTTCTATCTCGTCCATCTATCTATCTATCTATCTATCTATCTATCTATCTATCTATCTATCTATCTATCTATCTATCTATCTATCTATCTATCTATGGTTTATCTATCTATCTATTATCATCTATCTATCTATCTATCTATCTATCTATCTATCTATCTATCTATCATCCATCCAATGAATAAACTATCTATCTATCTATCTCGCTATCTCTCTATCTATCTATCTATCTATCTATCTATCTATCTATCTATCTATCTATCTATCTATCTATCTATCTATCTATCTATCTATCTATCTATCTATCTATCTATCTATCTATCTATCGAATAAACTACTAACAATCTATCTATCTATCTATCTATCTATCTATCTATCTATCTATATCTACTATCTATCTATCTATCTATCTATGCTATCTATCTATCTATGCGATCTATCTATCTATCTATCTATCTATCTATCTATCTACTATCTATCTATCTATCTATCTATCTATCTATCTATCTATCTATCTATATCTCTCATCTATCTATCTATCTATCTATCTATCTATCTATCTATCTATCTATCTATCTATCTGTCTTATCTCCTTCTATCTCGTCTGTCTATCTATCTATCTATCTATGGATCTATCTGTTGTGTGTCTGTTTATCTATCTATCTAGTCTGTCTATCTATCTATCTATCTATCTATCTATCTATCTATCTATCTATCTATCTATCTATCTATCTATCTATCTATCTATCTATCTGCTATCTATGGTCTGTTATCTATCTATTATCTATCTATCTATGGTCTCTATCTATGTCTGTCCATCTATCTATGGTTACATCTATCTATCTATCTATCTATCTATCTATCTATCTATCTATCTATCTATCTATCTATCTATCTATCTATCTATCTATCTATCTATCTATCTATCTATCTATCTATCTATCTGTCTGTCTGTCTGTCTGTCTGTCTATGATTATATCTATCTATCTATCTATCTATCTATCTATCTATCTATCTATCTATCTATCTGTCTGATCTATCTATCTATCTATCTATCTATCTATCTATCTATCTATCTATCTATCTATCTATCTATCTATCTATCTATCCATCCATCCATCCATCCATCATCCATCTATTCGTCTGTCTGTCATCTATCTGTCTGTCTGTCTGTCTGTCTGTCTGTCTGTCTGTCTGTATCTATCTACCATCTATCTATATATTCAGCTAATAAACTAACTATACTATGACTTTGGAGAATTTATATAGTGGATAATTGTATACGTGGGAATGATGTTATTTTCTCACAGATACACTCTAATATATTTACATGAATAGGATGTCTGATAAACACATATGAGTGAGCTTGGGTGTGATGCTCATTTGTTTTTGGTCATAAAAGGAGTTTAAGGGAGTTATTATTAGTATTAATAGTGTGTTATTAGTAGATATGAAGCAGGACTTACTATTCGGACGAGCCAGTGAAGTGTGCAGGTAGCGGATGAGTAGTGGGTGGAGTAGTGACAGGGTGGAGAGTCGTCATCCCAAGCTTCATAACTCTCAGCATAAAACACCGCCCGCTTCGGGTTCAGAGCTCCGATTGGCTGTGCAATACACAAACAAACAAATAGTGGAATCACAATTATAAAATGCTTCATTACTATAGAAATCAATGTAACACCATTAAGAAATAATCACACATTATAGATTATATAGAATTATGAGCTTTTCTTTATAACCATTATAACCATCCTCAACTATCTATCTATCTATCTATCTATCTATCTATCTATCTATCTATCTATCTATCTATCTATCTATCTATCTATCTATCTATCTATCCTATCATCCATCCATCCATCTAATCTGTCCATCCATCCTTCTGTCTGTCCGACGTCGTCTGTCCATCCATCTATCTATCTATCTAACTATCTATCTGTCTGTCTGTCTGTCCTTTCGTCTGTCCGTCTCTCCAGCCGTTATCTATCTATCTATCTATCTATCTATCTATCTATCTATCTATCTATCTATCTATCTATCTATCTATCTATATATATCTGCATCTATCATCTATCTATCTATCTATCTATCTATCTATCTATCTATCTATCTATCTCCATCTATCTATGTCATCTATCTATCTATCTATCTAATCTATCTATCTAACCTATCTATCTATCTATCATCTATCTATCTATGATCTAGATCTATCTATCTATCTATCTATCTGTCTGTCTGTCTTTCTGTCTATCTGTCTGTCTGTCTGTCCTTTCGTCTGTCTGTCTGTCCAGCCGTCTGTCTATCTATCTATCTATCTATCTATCTATCTATCTATCTATCTATATCTATCTATCTATCTATCTATCTATCTATCTATCTATCTATCTATCTATCTATCTATCTGTCTATCATTCTATCTATCTCTATCTATCTATCTATCTATCTATCTATCTATCTATCTATATCTATATATCTATCTATCTATCTATCTATATCTATCTATCTATCTATCTATCTATCTATAGATAGATAGATAGATAGATAGGTTGATTGTTTGATTATTATTATTATTATTATTATTTATTATTATTATTACTATTGGTGTTATTGGTGTATGAATTGTTGTTGTTTCATAAAAAAACACCATGCAATAAAAAAAAACACCACAATAATAATAATAATAATAAAAATAACAATACTTTGTTTTCTAGCTGTAACATTGCCTGGAGTAAACATTCCGGTAAACATTCCTCCTGCTCCAGGTTTGACCTTTAAAATCTCACTTTTGACATCAAACCCAAACATTGAATTTTTGTTTTATGTCTCCGCTCGTGCGCTGATAAACCGTGTCTTTTTTAGCGCGCGCTCTCTCAGTGCGTAGCGCAGATGCACAACCGTCTCGTAAAAAAATAAACGAAAAAATCTGATGCGGACGATTCATCTGCTATAACGCCGTGTGCCGAGGGCGGCTAGAGTGCACGGGAATCCTATGTGTCTTAGTGTGTGTGTGTGTGTGTGTGTGTGTGTGTGTGTGTGTGTTAGCGTGCGTTAGCGTATGAGCAATATCGCTCTGAATGTTTGATGGGCGAGACTTTGCAGAGCTCCATTAGCTGCTGTTCTGGAGTCAGAGCTGTGCTCTGTCTGTCACCACACCCTATTACAATCTCCATCCTGAAACCACAAATATTTTTCGGGGGGGGGTGTGGGGGGGGGGGGGGGGGGGGGGGGGGTTATGCTTTGTGTGCGCCACGCAAAACCTTGGACTCGGACGTGAAATATCGAGACAACACACAGGAACAACACACACAGGTACATACACATTTATTGTGCATTTGTAGCAAGCAAAAAGTGGAGGTTGTAGTCTTTCTTAACCTCATCTGACCTGATTTATTACACACACACACACACACACACACACACACACACACATGTACAGGAACTGGCCTTCCTCGGCAGTTAAGCCCCGTTACACAGTCCTGCACAATGTCCAGAGTAAACATCCACGCTGGCATTTATTCAGCGCTGAGCTGGGTACAGACGCACATGGTGATAAACCTGTCCGTGCACGACCTAAACATTTGGCACGGAGGGAGAAAAACATGCGACGAACACGGACGCTGAATAGAATCCTCTCTCTGCACTTCAGAGTCACGGAGAAGCGAAATGTTTTTTTTTTTTTTTTTTTTTTTTATTATCAACATAATGGTCTGCGGTCTCTTAACCTTCAGCCTGATTTCCACTCAATTGGCAGCCAGGCAGGAAAAGCCGATAGCTTTTAAATGTCACCAGGTTTCTCTCCTCTGTCGAGCGTCTACAGTTCAGACATCACTTTGCCTAATTTGACCTGATTTCGGCTTGGCAGACGAGCCCAATTAAACGCTCGCCCAATATTTAGCACCTCTGAGAAAGCCGGGTTATGCTTTTGTTCGCCGCGTTTTTTGGATCGTAGCTGCATTTTTTTTTCCTTTTTTTTTTTTTTTTGCTGAAAAATACTTTGAGGGGCCAATTAACAAGTTTACAAGAGGGACATGACTGGTATAGACCTATATGTATACACCTATTTTATATATGTATATGCACGGTAGGTTGATTGGCACCTTGGAAAATTGTCCCTAGTGTATGAATGTGAGTGTGTGTGTCCTGCGATGGGTTGGCATTCCATCCAGGGTGTATCCTGTCTTAATGCCCATAGACGCCTGAGATAGACACAGGCTCCCCGTGACCCGAGGGACGATCGGATAAAGCGGTAGAAGATGAATGAATGAATGAACTTGAAAAATTCACTAATATAGGAAAGTATAATTAACACGTTAACGCAAATTCACTTTAACGGCACTAATTTTATTAATGCACGTTTAACGAGCTCCTCACTATATTAGCGTATATTACCGTATGGAACCTTATGCAAGCGCATCGCATTCCCAAATCCGTATTACGCAATAAATCGCATTTTCATCTTTTGTGAATGCAATGCGCTTCTGTATAACCTAAACGTATCACCAGTTTATATGGAAAAGCAACCGGAACACAATTCTTAAAGGAGCCACGTCCCATATTTTACAATTAAAACCACCACTAAACAAAGTAACAATGAAATGAACAATAATTAACTATTTAAGAAGAAATTAATAGGAAAAGAACAAGTTACAGAGTAAAATAAAATATTAAATACTCAATAGTTGTATTAAAGGGCGAGATTTTGAGTGAAACATATATAATCTGTTACAGTTATTTAGATAAATAGAACCATGAAAAGTATCGCAATTATTTTAACCTATTGATGGTATTTATTTATTTGGGAAAAGTTTTGGAGTTTACTTTTCTCCCTCAGATGCATCTCCAGTGCAAAAGTAAAGTAATGCATCATTTAGAAACGATGCCTAACCAGGATCTGCCACAATCCAGCTATTCAATTTACTTCCTCCAGAGTTATACAGTATCGCCCTGGTGAATACTCCATTAGAAAATCCTTTAGAGCACGACAAATTGGCTCCCAAGGCTTCTCAGTCACCCCATGCTAGCACCGGGGCTAAAAGTGGGCAGTCAATATTAATATACTCAATGTCGGCGAGCGCGCGAGGAAGCGAGTCCTGAGAGACGATCGATAGTCCTCCGGCGTTGCAGTGTGTAGCTGCTATGTTCGCGGATTAGCATGGAGCGTTTAGCCAGTGGACGCTGGAAAAAAAGCTCTCGGGGGCGAGTGACATCACCAGTGATTGAAATAAGGAGGCGAATGCTAGCTGCTAGATGGGAGAACATTCAGAGCGACGCTAACGCCACGGAGAAAGGCTGTTTCCACATGTTTCTCTTCGTCCCACTTTCACATCCACCCCTTCTTGTCCTTTCTCCCACTCTTTTCCTGTTTTTTTTTTTTTTTAATGACCAGCCTTGCTAGAGTTAGCACAAGGACGACGGAGGAGTTTATGGAGATCTGTTCAGATTAATGGGCTGATAATGAGCTGCCGTGTGATGGCCAGAACCGGGCCTGATAGGGCAGGCAGCCACAGGAAGTCTCGCACTCTGTAAAAAGTTGCATTGCGGAACCGGGGCGAAAGCGCGAGACGAGTCCAGATCACTGGAAATGTAAGATCCACTTAACTGAGAAAATAGCGTTTGGCATGAAAGGGAGTGCATGCCAAGTTCAGCTAAGCTGTTGGAAAAGTTGAAAGTATGCGGAGCAAAGAGGTTAAACATGTTGCGCGGTGGAAGTGAAGTGGGCGTACAGTATATCGGAGTGATGTCTTGAAGAGGAACGGATCGGGCCAGAATATTTCATTGTGCACAATTTTCCACTTATCCAACATACGGCAAGAGCCAGCCAAGATGTGATTGGCCCCAAGATGAGTATTGGGGCGAGAGTGATAGTATACAGAGTACGTAATACATTGTTAATGCTCACTAGTTAACCAACAAGAAATATTGTCTGCTATTGTCTTCATTTCTGTAGTGCAACCAAAATATAAATATAATGCGTTAATGCAAATTGACTTTAATGACACTAATGTTATTAACGCGTGATTAACGCTCCTTCACCCCGAACAACAAAAAACAAATAAATAAAGAAACTTCAATGCGTCCACTCACGCTTCCTAAATTTCCCCCGAATTACACTTACTATCTGCGCATTCACAACAGGTATGATCTCCTCACTATATTAGCGTATATTACCGTATAGAACCTTACGCAAGCGCATCGCATTCCCAAATCCATATTACACAATAAAGCGTCTTTTATTTTTTGTGAATGCAATGCGCTTCCGTATAACGTATCACCAGTTTATATGGAAAAGCAACCGGAACAGAATTCTTAAAGGAGCCACGTCCCATATTTTACACTTAAAACCACCACTAAACAAAGTAACATTGAAATGAACAACAAATTAATTAATTATCAAGAAATTAATATTAAAATATTAATTCCCAGAGTAAAATAACTATTAAATAATCAATAGTTTTGATTTTGAGCGATATAGATAGATGGATGGATGGATGGGTGGATGGATGGATGGATGGAAAAAGCGCAAGATGAAGGAAATTGGTCGATAATACATGGTGACAAGAACGTTTTCTATGTTTTGTGAAGCCATTTTGGTACACAAAGTATAGAAAACATTCTTATCGGATGAATTTCCTTCTTTTTGCATTTATAAAAGAAGGTCTAGTCTATTTTAATGTCTGAAAAAAAACTCTGTGGTCTCTCTTGAGGGAAGGCCTCTTGACTGAGGCCGATACTCTGGTCAGATAGAGCTGTATAGCTACATGGGTAGGGCAGGGGCTTATGGCAGTGATGCTGTGGGGTGGGATGGGGCGGGTTCGAGTGACAGATTCCAAACGCCACAAATTAAATTTGGCTGTCATTTCATGTCACATACAAAGAACAAAATAAAAAAAAAATCATAAAATGGAGGCTATTATCACTGTACATGTGTGCAGGCAGGTCTTGTTCTTTTCTGGTTCCTTCTAGCTTGTTCAAGGAGGTTGAGGTAGAACGGCAACCATTACAGAATTTGCAGAATCCTCTTCACATTTACAATGTGGTGGTTATTTTTTATTTTTTTTTTTTTGTTTTGCCAAACGTATAGTCAAATTTAAGTATGTGTGTATGAGTGTTTTCCAGAGTGTGGATCATTTACTTGATCGTATATACTTCTATATATACTATATATATAGACGGGGAGGGGGTAGCTGCGGGGAGGGGGTAGCTCAGTGGTCTAAGGCGCTGGGCTGCTGATCGGAAGATCCGGGTTCGAGCCCCGGTATGGCCAAGCTGCCACCTTTGGGTCCTTGCAAGACCCTTAACCCTCTGTGCTCCAGGGGCGCCGTATCATGGCTGACCCTGCGCTCTGACCCCAGCTACCAACAGCAAGCTGGGATATGCGAAGAAAAGAATTTCACTGTGCTGTAATGTATATGTGACAAATAAAGGCTATTCTCTCTCTCTCTCTCTCTCTCTCTCTCTCTCTCTCTCTATAATATCTTATATATATATATATATATATATCTATATTATATCATATATATATATATATATAGCAACCTAAATATGAAGAATCCTATTTACACTTTTTGTTTTTCATTCAAGCTACAACGACATGCTCAATGCACTTAACAAAGACAGCAGTGGGATTTGGTGCGTGTAATTGTTTAGATAGAGATTCTCTGGGGAATGCACCTGAAAGAAGAATCGCAGAATTATCCAGAAGCCTGGTTGCTCAGCTATCAAAAGGAAACCCCACTGCACCAGCTGGCTTCACGAGGAAGGAAAAAAAAAAATTGCTGATTGAACGCAAACATAAATAAATAAATAAATAAATAAATAAAAATAAAATAATGAGTTGCACAATATATACCCAGTATTGATCTGTTAAAGTATAACTGTAATTTCCTCTACGTGATTCACATATTTGATTGTATAGTATAAATACTGCTTTAAATAAGAGCTGGAGATAATACTGTGAGAAAGTATAGTAGTGCGATTTACAGTATTATGGCTATATAATGTCCCTACTATTGCCATAATATAATAATAATAATAATAATAATAATAATAATAATAATAATAATAATAATAATAATAATAAGGGGCACCCCGAGGGAAGATCGGAGGGTATAGCGGTTGTCGTTGAAAATGAATGAATGAATAAAAAAATAACAATAATAACAATAATACCATTCGATTTGGTAGAGAGAAGGCTGGATTTGGGGGCGTATATAGTATTTTTATGGCAATAGTAGGACATTATAGCCATAATTAGGGTTGAGTGGTAATGAGAAAATATGCGATCTGCAATATTCTTGATCATTATTGCGATAATAATATTGTTTGTGATACAGCATATTTTTTATAGAAATATATTTATTATTATTTGTTATTAGTATTTTTGTCCTCCTAATCATATGTCCAGTTTAACCAAGATATAAGAGGCCCCTAAAATATATTATATTTTATATATTTTTTAATACTGTATATATATATATATATATATATATATATATATATATATATATAATATATGATGATTGGTCAAAAATCTAAAGCATACAGCATTCTGACAGCTATAAAAATAACAACAAACCGTATGGATTATTTTCATGCTAAACTAATATGATAAATCTGAATTTGAATAGGAGATGCTGAATAAAATTGTTGTTGTGTTGTGTTGTTGTGTTGGCCTTATTTACATATGAGACTTATCCTTTAAATATCTCATTTCAGCCTCGTAGCTCCTCTTTTGAAACGAGCTCAACTTGGCCATAAATAGCTTAGCAGCACTAAACGCCTATCGAATACCGTGAGCGCGCCCAAAGCTGCATTTCATCCCTTCATACGCAAGCCGTTCGCTAACAAACCGATTATCATTAGTCTCTCGTCCCCGCTGACCTCATTAGGCCAAACCTATTCGAATGCTAACGATACATTCGCCGTAGCGTGATCATACAATCTCGATTAGCTCATTATCAGACGATTAAAAATCCATTTGCAGTGCCTTTAGGATTTAAAGGCTCGTAAAAGAATGTCTGAGTGTTTCTTAATCCCTCAAATCCTCCATCTCGGGGAAAACAGTGCTTGACCTGATGTCTCATAAAATCGGTTACATAAATAAAAAGCCCAGCTCACAAATTTTATTGAGATGTTAACGATGCTTAAAGACCCCCCCCCCCCGCCCCTGTCTAGTGAAACCCAGGCCCCCTTGAAATAACAAGCAAGGGTCAAAGAGATTCGGGGTAAAATATCGTCAGTTGTAGTGTGACTTTTGAACAGAGCGTCTATTTGACAGACTTTTACACTGAAGGGAAATAAAATAAAAGTCAAAGAAAGTTGTCCTGGTTTAGTAACAATTCTGGCTACGCAGGTCGGCTAGGTCAACAAAGAAACGAGCCATTAGCGTATTCATATAATGGCTAATGTGGTCGTTGTGTAATTTGTGTCATTAAAATCAAGTTAGGTCATTGGGTAGCGTTTATTCGGTTTGAACTGCATTAAGAGAGAAGTGAAATAATAAAAATTGGTTTATGTTAAATAAAAAAAAATATGTAAAAAATGTATAAAAAAAAAAAAGACCGAAATGCATATGGTTGTAAAAGGGACATATTTTTTATATATACTTTATATATATATTTTTATATACATTTTTTTATTATACATACATACTTTACTTTATATAAATGTTTTTATATACATTTTATATTTACATATAATTTAGTCATTTTAAGCAAAAAAAGTGAAAAATAAAAAAGATAGAAATGCATATGGTTGTAAAAGGGACCATATTTTATATATACTTTATATATTTTTTTATATACATTATTTTTTATACATATATACTTATATAAATTTTTTATACATATTTATAATTTACGTATGATTTAGTCATTTTAAAACGAAAGGGCAAAATAAAAAAACAACTATATACCTACTATATATTATATATATATATATATATATATATATATATATATATATATATATATTATATATGTTGTGCCTCTGAGGAACTTTGCTCTATATTTTGAGTTATTTTATTTATCTTTTGACCTTATTTTCCACAATTTCTCTCCATAGTTTGGTCATTTTTTGTTGTACATTCAATTTATTTATTTACTTTTTATTCTTCATAAACAAATGATATGAAATTCGGATCTAGGACTTGTGCATCTTGGAGAAATTTGCTCTAAACCCCATTGTGCTGGCCTTAACCTATTAGCTCGGCTCCTATTTTGGCGAACCCATCCCTCACAGACTCATGTTACCTGGAGTATCAGGCAGCTAATGAAATGCACCAAGACACCACTCAGCAAAAATCAGGCCAAGCTCCCGTACGTCGTGACTAATCATGCAGCTCGTGTACCTCATTACTGTAAAAACACACTGCTATCTCCGAACCCGATCGGCATCCGTCGCTGAACCCCCGGGTTTAAGCCGAGCGCTTTGTAGATTAGAGCGCGAGGAGAGTGCGTTTCGCCCGAGATATGCGCTCGCCTTTTTCCCCTGGAGACCAGCATCCAGCATTTCATATTTGGGAGGAAATTACATTAGGGCTCGGCGCGATGGCAGCGTCTGTCAGGGGAAGCGGTGCTTGTTTTCTCTGGCCTCGTCAGTCAGCCGGAGCAACGTACAGATACAGTCTGATCTAATCAAGATCCTGCACGCCAAAAAAAACAAAGCAGATGCTTCCCTAAAACATCCGATGCAGAGAATAAGGGCGGTATGGGGTTTTGTTTGTGTATTGATGCTAGCTGATTATTCATTCTCGGTGGTCAGAGAAGAAAAATCGACCGCAGTTAATTCTTCCGCCGGTGCTGGTATATATATATATATATATATATATATATATAGATATATATATATATATATATATATATATGATGGATATATATTCATATATATAACATAAATAAATACTATTCATGTTCCTAATACTTGAATACTGTAACAGATGTTATAATTATATACATTTCTCTCAAAATCTCTCCCTTGAATAAAATTATTGATTATTTAGTTATTTATTTTACTCTGGAAATTGTTCTTTTAATATTAATTTCTTGTTAATTTCAATGTTACTTTTGTTTAGTGAATTTGTTTTAAGTGTAAAATATGGGAACGTGGCTCCTTTAAGAATTGTGTTCCGGTTGCTTTTCCATATAAACTGGTGATACGTTTAGGTTATACAGATAGACGCATGCGTTCACATAGGTATTGACTATTCGCAATTGCGTCTTCACAAAAGACAAAATGCGCTTTATTGCGTAATACGGATTTGGGAATGCGATGCGCTTGCGTAAGGTTTCCATACGGTAATATACGCTAATATAGTGAGGAGATCGTACCTGTTGTGAATGCGAATGTGTAGCTGTTGCTTAAACCAATCAGATTCCAACTTACATTTCTGTACTATATTTACAGCTTCTACATCCAAGGACATACATTGGCCGAAAACTGTAAAACAAATGAACAAAATAGCAAATAATAAAATAAATAAATAAATAAATAACAAATCCAAAAACAAATAATAATAACTCCTTAAAAACAAATGTGTTTTTTTTTTTACAAACTCCTTGTAAAAAAATAACAAATACGACCAAATTAAAATATAAATTAAGAAGGCAATTCAGACAAACCGGAAAAGGTAGGCATAGTTTGTGAACAAAATACTAAGCCCTCATTGGACAAGACATCTGTCATTCAATAATTAATAATAATAATAATAATATAATAATAATAATAATAATAATAATAATTATATTATTATTATTAATTATATTATTAATATTAATATTATTATATATTAATATTTTTTATTTATTATTTATTTTATTTTATTTTATATTTGTCACTTGAAGCACAGTGCAGCTTGTTCAGGACCTGTGCACAAAGGTTTAAGGCGTCTTGATCCAGGGGTCTCGAACCTCTGATCTTCCAGGACCTTAACCAGTAAACTCATTAAGTAGGAAATTGTGAATCGATTTTTTTTATTCTTTTTACACATTCCAACTTTTACCTGCTGTAGCCGGTTGCACCGTGGTATACCTTGAATTGAGAGTCTCGTCCAATGAGTGGTAAGTATTTTATTTATAAACTATACCTAACGTATTGTGTTTTTGGATTTGTTCATTTGTTTGTTTGTTTGTTTGTTTTTTAATTGTTCTGGTATCACTTTTGGAAGGAAGTAAACAAAACAACAAAAACAACAGGAACACCATAAAGAGAGAGAGACAGTGTTACTGTTTACATGCACATTTTACTATTACTCCTGCCGCTCTGCGTGCTCTGTTTACACGTCTACACATTGTTTAGCACTGTACTTTTGTAAAATGTTTTTAATTGAATATTTAGAAGAATAGCTTCTATTTGTCGTTGGTTGGTAGTTGGGTCAGAACCCAGGGTCAGCCATGGTACAGCGCCCCCTGGAGCACAGAGGGTAAAGGATCTTGCTCAAGGGCAGCAGCTTGACAATACCGGGGCTCGAACCCGGATCTTCCGAACAGAATCCCATCGCCTTAAACCTCTGAGCCACACCCCCTCCCTAATTGCAATACATATAGTTACAGGTTGTTGCTATTTGCTGTTTGTGTATTTGTCCTGCACTCTTTCGTGTTGTCTATTCCACATCATTGTGTTTTGCGCTGTTTGCACCAGGTTGCACACTTTATGTGGCTTGGACTAACTAAGCTGTGTTTTGTAGCTGTATGTTATGTGATGCATCTATAAAATGACCAATAAATGCTCTATAAATGTAAATAGCGAATTGAAAATACGCCGAATGGAAACAAATTGTCAAAGACACACAAGTAACGCAAAAACGTGTTTACGCTCGCACGAGGTGGTTTGTAATGGAAACGTTTTTTTTGTTTTCCACATTACCAGGTTACATGATATATACGTGAACGCCCATATGATCATTCTTTAAAGATGGCGCGGTATGTGTGGACTGAAGATGAGACGGAGTTATTTACTAAACTAATTAAAGATTCCAAGCAAAAAAAAAAGAGGACGCGCTCATCCGGAAATTGTCAATCCACGAGTCCTCTGTGAAATCGCCCACTATTACCTCGCAGAACAAGCGCATACATGGCTGATCCCACATATAGGGGGATCGCCTCGCCATTAGCGCTAAATAAATAAAAACGCCCAATGATTTGGCTGCGATAGACGTAAACCTGCCGATATCTGTCTCAATTTTGAAATGATTATCGCGAGTGGACAAGTTTTATTCGCGTGATACGATTAATGGAAAAACCGTAATTTCGCAACATTTAGAAAACGTCGCAAACATTTTAACGCAAATTTGTAACGGAAACGAGCCTATTGTTGTTTTATGTAGCACCAATAGATACAATTCTGGATTCTGGAAATTCTGGTTCTGGAGAAAACGACAATAAAAACCTCTTGACTTGACTTGAGATGTAAAGGAACGAATGTGTTTTAGTTTTCGTTTTTTTAGTTTAGTAAAAAACAAACAAACAAACAAACACCTCAGAATCAAGTGAAAGTATTACAATGACAGCATTTTGGCAGACTTTGGTTTTTACAACGGAGCAATTGAGGGTTAAGGGCCTTGCTCAAGGGCCCTTGGTGGTGTTTGGTCGTGGTGGAATTTGAACCTGCACCTTGCTATATTAAAATAATAAACTGGTTTCCAGGATGAAAAATGGGAACGTCGGCGGAAACGTGTATTTGCAAGCGTGTGATATTAAAACGACGGGATTTTGTTCGCTATCGGACGCGCATTCAGTCGCGGTATTGCGAGCGCCACGCAGACTCGTCCGCACGAGATAATTATGTCTGCTTCCTCGGCTTTTCGTCTTCACGCCTTGGTGAAAAGTTCAGAGACAAGTCGTCTAATTTTCTGTCAAAGCCGCACAAAAGAAGTGGAATAACACGCGCCGGGGAAGGTGGCACCGGAACGCCGGTGTCTGATTGGCCAGCGTTAGCATGCGCTAATTAACAGCTGGGCATATTTTTTTTTTCTCTCTCTCTCTCTCTTTTTTTTTCCCATCGGCTCGCTGTCTGTCAAAAAAGGAAATAATCATTACATTCCGATAAATCTTCTCACACCTGAACGCTGCTGTCATGCAGAAATGAGCAAAGCCTTCGCCCGGAGCCCACAAACAACCCGGACTTGAGTTTGTGAGGCACTATGTTTTGAATGTGTGTGTGTGTGTGTGTGTGTGTGTGTGTGTATGTTTTGGGTGTGGTAGGAGAGGAATTAATGTACGCTTCACTGGCAGGATTCTTCAGTGGCACGAAGCTGCTCGTCATGTAGGCCCTGGGGGACATACTCAGCTCGGTGACTGGCAGCTGTTTCCTGCTGGGCGAGATACGGAGGCTCACGCCGAGGCGCTCGGGACGGCGGTCCCGCGAGAAACGCATGTGAAGCGTTTTTGAAAGATGGAGGGTTTTTTTTTTTCTTTTTTTTTTTTGGGGTGAGCTCGCAGTCCCCGAGCAAAGATTTTGCACAAGGTACGATGGGCACGTGGTTCTCTCCTGCACACGTAACGTCTGTAATAGGGTTACAGCAATAAATGTAATAAACGGATTTGTATCACATGATATGGAACGATTCTTTATTTGTTTTTCTGAATAACGCGTCTACACACTTTTATTTCGTCATCCATCTCTATTCTTTTCCCCTTCTTTTTATTATTATTATTATTTTTTTATTAATTATAGTCCAGGTTTATGTTTAATCCTATTCTAATATTGATTGTATGTACAAAATTACATTTTATTTATTTATGTATTTATTTATGTATGTATGTATGTATGTATGTATTTATTTCAATTTAAGTACTACAACAACAATATATATATATATATATTCTGATTCTGATTAAGAAGAATTGTGAGATTTTAAAGAAAAGTCGCGATTGTGAGTAATAAGGTCAGAATTGCGAGATATAAACTGAGATAAAATTTGGAGGAGTTTTGATTTGCAGCGCCGTGACTCACGATTCTGACATTTCTGACATTTCTCACGAGTGCACGTTCATTCGTTTGCGACACTTTCTGGCAAAGCACCATGGGAAACCACAAGATGGGATTCTATCTATCTATCTATCTATCTATCTATCTATCTATCTATCATCCATCTATCTATCTATCACATCACACTATCTTCTATCTATCTATCTATCTATCTATCTATCAATCTATCATCCATCTATCTATCACACATCTATCTATCTATCTATCTATCTATCTAGCATCCATCTATCTATCTATCTATCTATCTATCTATCTATCTATCTATCTATCTATCTATCATCCATCTATCTCTCGATCTATCTATCTATCTATCTATCTATCTATCTATCTATCTATCTATCTATCCAACTTATGATCTATCTATCTATCTATCTATCTATCTATCTATCTATCTATCTATCTATCTATCTATCTATCTATCTATATCTATCTATCTATCTATCTATCTATCTATCTATCTATCTATCTATCTATCTATCTATCTATCTATCTATCTATCTATCTATCTATCTATCTATCTATCTATCTATCTATCTATCTATCTATCTATCTATCTATCTATCTATCTATCTATCTATCTATCATCCATCTATTTATCTATCATATAGTGTGTTTATCTATCTATCTATCTATCTATCTATCTATCTATCTATCTATCTATCTATCTATCTATCTATCTATCTATCTATCTCTCATCTGTGTATCTAGATACTGTAGATGCATATACACATATACATTTAGTCATTGTGGTTTGTCCATATAGTGCATTTGAGATTAAGGAATTAATACAATTAATAAGAGGTTTTCAACATATATATATATATATGGGTGGGTGACGGAGGGGGTGTGGGTGCAATGGTTTTCGAGCAGGGTGGGCGTTTGGGTTTAGGATTTGTCGTTTGTAACATGTTAAAAAGTAACTGTAATTCAACTAAATGTTTTTCTCTCAATAACTGTAACAAATTACTGTCACATTTATTTTGTAATTAAATTACGTAACGCCGTTACGTGCAACTGGTGACTCCCCTGTAACACACACTGTATATATATAACTCCATATATATATATATATATATATATATATATATATATATATATATATATATATATATATATATATATATATATATATATATATATATACATATATATATATATAACATTCTGTTCAAATGATCCCATGCTTGCCTCAAAAGCCCGTCATGTGACGAACTCTTATAATAGCGAAATCAAAGATTTCTTGTCCGTTTTTACACCTCAGGGATCATTTAAAGTGAGAAATAGTTTCACAGCAACGATGCGAAGCTTTTTTGGGCGCGATGAAGTGGAAACAAGTGCCGGTAAACAATCGGATTGACGTGTCTCGTGTTTAGTAGCGAAACCACGCAAGTGTGTGTGTGTGTGTAGCAGAGGAACGAGCAGAAAGTGAGTTTGCTCCTCTGAGTGTGTGAAGCATTAACTAGTCAAGGACAAGCATCAGGAGGCCTGAAGCTCTGTTCAAGTCCTACTAATGAAGGCAGCTCATGCTGCTAAAGAGCACCATGAGGGTGTCATTTTATGATGCATCAGCGTCCTCGTCCAACAACCTGCTTCCCTCCACTCTCCTCTACTTCTATAGAAGATCCAAGGGTAGATTTAGAATGTAGGGCATATGTGTGTGTGTGTGTGTGTGTGTGCCTTTAACCTTCATGGAAAAAGAAAACACTGATTATCAGAAGGACTCTTGTCGCACCCTAGTTATTATTTTGCATTACATTTTTGTTCATTCCTGCCATGCTAGCCATGTTACTGTCGCCCTTTCCCAATAAACATTTACACACTGCCTTGCCTTGGCTTCAAGACGCTTCCTATCCTAAAAACAGCTTTTCCTACATCCCACTCAGTTCTCAGCCTTCGTCAGGAAAAACAGTATGTCGCTTGTTTTTACACCCAAAAAAAACACAGAGGACGCAAACGTTTGACTAAGATTGCTATCTAGCACTTTATGAAGTATAACGTTGTGCTAGAACGGATATGTAATATGATAGTGAAATTGGAGCTGTGATGAAGCCAAGTGTGTGTGAGAGAGAGAGAGAGAGAGAGAGAGAGAGAGAGAGAGAGAGAGAGAGAGAAGGAGAGAGATGGATGGATAGATGGACAGACAGACATGGGGTAGAGCTTGGGAGGATACAGTCAACCAAGAGAAAAAGAAAGAGAACAGGATGTAAGAATGAATGAGGTACAGGTAGGAATAGCATAAAGGGGGCTAAAACAGAATTAGCAAAAGGCAAACTCAGTGTGTGTGTGTGTGTGTGTGTGTGTGTGTGTGTGTGTGTGTGTGTGTGTGTGTGTGTGTGTGTGACAAACAGAGAAGAAAGCGTAATAGAAAAATACCTGGAGAGAAATACAGTGAATATATATACAGACGTGGACAAAATTGTTGGTACCCTTTGGTCAATGAAAGAAAAAGTCACAATGGTCACAGAAATAACTTTAATCTGACAAAAGTAATAATAAATAAAAATTCTATAAATGTTAACCAATGAAAGTCAGACATTGTTTTTCAACCATGCTTCAACAGAATTATGTAAAAAAATAAACTCATGAAACAGGCATGGACAAAAATGATGGTACCCCTAGAAAACACAGAAAATAATGTGACCAAAGGGACATGTTAATTGAAGGTGTGTCCACTAATTAGCATCACAGGTGTCTACAACCTTGTAATCAGCCATTGGGCCTATATATATGGCTCCAGGTAATCACTGTGTTGTTTGGTGATATGGTGTGTACCACACTCGACATGGACCAGAGGAAGCAAAGGAAAGAGCTGTCTCAAGAGATCAGAAAGAAAATTATAGACAAGCATGTTAAAGGTAAAGGCTATAAGACCATCTCCAAGCAACTAGATGTTCCTGTGAGTACAGTTGCACATATTATTCAGAAGTTTAAGATCCATGGGACTGTAGCCAACCTCCCTGGACGTGGCCGCAGGAGGAAAATTGATGACAAATCTAAGAGACGGATAATCCGAATGGTAACAAAAGAGCCTAGAAAGACTTCTAAAGAGATTCAAGGTGAACTTCATGCTCAAGGAACATCAGTGTCAGATCGCACCATCCGTCGTTGTTTGAGCCAAAGTGGACTACATGGGAGACGACCAAGGAGGACACCATTGTTGAAAACGAATCATAAAAAAGCAAGACTGGAATATGCCAAACTACATGTTGACAAGCCACAAAGCTTCTGGGAGAATGTCCTGTGGACAGATGAGACAAAAATCGAAGTTTTTGCCAAGGCACATCAGCTGTATGTTCACAGACGAAAAAATGAAGCATATCAAGAAAAGAACACTGTCCCTACTGTGAAACATGGAGGAGGCTCTGTTATGTTCTGGGGCTGCTTTGCTGCGTCTGGCACAGGGTGTCTTGAATCTGTGCAGGGTACAATGAAATCTCAAGACTATCAAGGAATTCTAGAGAGAAATGTACTAGCCAGTGTCAGAAAGCTTGGTCTCAGTCGCAGGTCATGGGTCTTGCAACAGGACAATGACCCAAAACACACAGCTAAAAACACCCAAGAATGGCTAAGAGGAAAAAATTGGACTATTCTAAAGTGGCCGTCTATGAGCCCTGACCTCAATCCTATTGAGCATCTTTGGAAGGAGCTGAAACATGCAGTCTGGAAAAGGCACCCTTCAAACCGGACACAACTGGAGCAGTTTGCTCATGAGGAGTGGGCCAAAATACCTGCTGAGAGGTGCAGATGTCTCATTGACAGTTACAGGAAGCGTTTGATTGCAGTGATTGCCTCAAAAGGTTGCGCAACAAAATATTAAGTTAGGGGTACCATCATTTTTGTCCATGCCTGTTTCATGAGTTTATTTTTTTACATAATTCTGTTGAAGCATGGTTGAAAAACAATGTCTGACTTTCATTGGTTAACATTTATAGAATTTTTATTTATTATTACTTTTGTCAGATTAAAGTTATTTCTGTGACCATTGTGACTTTTTCTTTCATTGACCAAAGGGTACCAACAATTTTGTCCACGTCTGTATATATATATATATATATATATATATATATATATATATATATATATATATATATATATATATATATATATATATATATATATATAAAGGGAGGTTGTAGCTCAGTTGGCCTCTGGACCGTAAGATCTTAAGTTCAAATTCCACCTCTACCACCAAAGCTGTCACTAGTGGGCCCTTGAGCAAGGCCCTTAAACCTCAATTGCTCAGTTGTAAGTCTTTCTGGATAAGGCTGTCTTACAAATGTCAAACATATATATCTATATGTATATCTATCTATCTATCTATCTATCTATCTATCTATCTCTCTCTCTCTCTCTCTCTCTCTCTCTCTCTCTCTCTCTCTCTCTCTCTATATATATATATATATATATATATATATATATATATATATATATATATATATATATATATGCACAGTGGAGTTGTTTTCAGGTCACTCAGCTTTTAGATGTAAGGATGAGCAGAGTCTGGCATGTGAAAATGAAAACGCAAGACTGTACAACATTTCCTCATGTAAATTGAAGAAAATTGCTGAAAAAGCCAAAAGCCAGACTATTTGTTCACACATTCGATAACATTATCTTTAAACACTGGGGATTATTAAAGCACCAAACTATTAAACTTAATCGGTAATAAAATTATTATTATCATCATCATCATCATCATCATTATTATTATTATTACTATTTCAGATTTAGATATAAATGAGATTTTATCATTGGAAAGAAGGTATATTTAAAAATACATTTTATTTAAATTTGAACCAATTCAATTTTATTTGTATAGATCTGTTCACACTGTGCATTGTCGCAAAGCAGCACTACAGAATAGGATCATTTCAGAACATTAAATATTTATATTGACATGTGTATTTGTAATTAAACCAAAGAAAATCATTTATTTACACATTTTACGACATTTATTTGAATCTTAAGCATGTTTAAACTTTTTTTTAAAGCAACGAGCACACTGTAACCAAATTTAACAATATGTAATATGTTTTAGTTTTCGTTCCAAACTGATATTTTCTATTCTAGTTTTATTCTGAATTTTTTAGAATAAAATACCTTTAAGAAATGTATAGAATAACAATCGCTCGCCTCTTATTTTTAGTTTCCTCTAAACAAATGGCCTGGGCTTTCCTTCGAGGCTCGTTAATGCTACAGCGCAGCACCCTTCAGACATTTTATTTCCAAACGGGTCGGTTTGCTTTTTTTTTTTTCTTTCTCCTTCGGATATGACCTGCCTCGGGTCCGTCTTGCCGATTTAAGCGATTACTTTAATGGAGGGAAAATTCCGATTCCAGCCACACTCACGCAGGGAAGAAGTGGAATTATGGGCCGATTCCGAGCGTGTGTGCAGAGGTCATCAAAAAGATAGACGGCGGTTTGAGTCGGAATTCAACAAGCCTGCCTTTGTTTGAAGGGCCACTTAGGTTATGATTTAAAGTTGCGTAATGTGTGCTTTGGTACGCGGGTCGTTTTTTTTACGACGCGCCGAAAAGGAACGTCGATAGCGTATCGGCCAGAAGAGAAAGTGACATGTACACTTAATAGCAAAGTTAATGTCAGGTAAATAAAAAGAAAGGGAAAAAAAAGTCATGTTCAGCTCCATAGAGAGGCCATAGACATTCCAGAGAAGGCTGTAAATCGCTCTCGCTTAAAATGCATGCGACCATTAATCACATCCGACGAGAAAGAAAAATGGATCCTTCGGCTCGATGTGATGTGGGGGTGATCTATACTCGTTTTATTATAGCGGCGATATATATATATATATATATATATATATATATATATATATATATATATATATATATATATATATATATATATATATATATATATATATATATATATATATATATATATATATTTGGCGTACCTTCGAAAGATCGCGGAAGTTCCCAGGCACCGTGAGGTCCAGCTCCTCCGACTCGTAGTTGGTGAGAACCCAGGGGAAGATGGGATACTGATTCAGGTCATTATATGTCCGTCCTAGCATTGAAAAAAAAAAGGGGGTGGAGATTAATGGTTAATTAATACTGTATAGACCCTCCCCCATTGGTCGGTATGTTTAGGTGATCTTGCTACGCAACGGAACTCAATGAAAAAGTTTGTCAAGAGCTTGTAAGTGTTGCAATCGCTCTACCATTTGGAGATTTAATCCTCAACAAGAGAAGCAAATTACCAAGTCACTCAGTACAAATACTTTGTTACGTTACGAAATTTTGGCTACCTATAGTTTACTTTTTACTACATTTTCAAGCAATTTTGGGTACTTTTGACTTCTTATGAAAAATACTACTATTTTTTCTTTTCATTTATCGTTCAAATAAAAAACCCTATCCACATAAACGGCTCCATCCGGATAGAGTGAATGTGATTGTGGTTGGATGAGATATAAACCCTCAAGGGGTTTTTCTCCAGGTTCTGCGGTTTCCTCCCGGTCCAAAAACATGCCCGGTAGGTTGATTGGCACCTTGGAAAATTGTCCCTAGTGTATGTGTGTGTGTCCTGTGATGGGTTGGCATTCCATCCAGAGTGTATCCTGCCTTAATGCCCATAGACGCCTGAGATAGGCACAGGCTCCCCGTGACCCGAGATAAGATCGGATAAATCGGTAAAAGATGAATGAATGAATGAATGAATGACGGCATGCTGTTTCTCTCCAGCCAATCAGAGGAATCTGTAGAATCATGTATGTAAAAGAGGGCAGATAGCTATGCTGTTATAGTCAATCCTGCCGGAGTCCATATCCGCACTCTGCACTAAATATACATTCACTCCCACACTGCAACTATGACCGTGCCTAACCACTGTTGTTTTTTCTTTCTTTCCTTCTTTCTTTCTTTCTCTGTCTCTCTCTCTCTCTATCTCTCTCTCTCTCCATTTAGTTACATGTCCCACTGCTGAGCTGCCAGTGATCCAGACCCCCCTCGACCCTCATGATGACCCACACTCCACAATAAACATCCTCAAACCACAAACACAACTAACAACCCAAATGAGGATGGGGTTCTCTGTTGAGTCCGGTTCATCTCAAGGTTTCTTCCTGTTCTCAGGGAGTTTTTCCTCACCACCGTCGCTATAAGCATTATGTAAAGCTGCTTTGAGAGCTGCTTGAGTGTGATTTCCTATGGCACACAGAATCAAAAGATATTAATAGTAAATGAATTAAAGTAGTCATTTATCTGGCGTCACGTGTCTGAGAGAACCGGCATGTTGGCCGTCACCTTCCTCAGTGTGTTAGTGGAAAAGGTGGGAATTTGCGGGAACCCGAATTTTTGGAAGGACAAAAAATCTTACTCGAAGTGATGTATCGCCGCGGTTATGTTAATTAGCACGCCATTAAGCGATGTTGTGTCCAAAAGTCAATCTGTCAAGTCGTTTTGCTGTTACGATTCAGAATACGTGGGGAATCAGGAAAGCGGCTCTCACAGGACATAAAACTGAAAATATTGACCTTTCGCTGAGCTGGAGAGGGGGGATAAATACAGTAAGTGTTTAATAAGTGTTAAGGGACATCACGAACAGTGAAACCTTTATTCAGGAAAAAAGGAAGAAATATCGACACTAAAACTTTAAAAATAATAAAAAAAATATAAAAAAAGAAAAAAAAGAAATTGACCCTAATCCAAATGAAACTAGAGAAGGATTGTGGAAAGTAATTCAAACCCAGAGAAGCGAACACGTCGCCCATATAAACACCAAATGACTTTTTTTCTTCTTAGTGTTGAGGATCAGCGAATAAGATTAAACCAAAATAAATAGTAATAATTAAGCTGTAAGACCCAAAAATAGCCGCCATTTTTAGTTCATTTTATTATTTAAAATTATTTTTTATTATTTCTTAAGATTTACCCCAATTAATTTTAACGATTTTTTAAATAAAATGTTATGCCATTTTTACCTGATAAGTTGTTGGGTAGGAGCACGGTGGTTTAGTGTTTAGCACGTTCGCTTCACACCGAACTAAAAGTTGCACAAAACAGCCGGGTGGGCGAAAAAAAAAAACGCAAGGGTCCTGGGTTCGACTCCCATCTCAGCCATGTGTGTGTGGAGTTTGCATGTTCTTGCCGTGGCTCGGGAGGTTTTTCTCCGGGTTCTCCGGTTTCCTCCCGGTCCAAAAACATGCACGGTAGGTTGATTGGCACCTTGGGAAATTTCCCCTAGTGTATGAATGTGTGTGTGTGTGTGTGTGTGTGTGTGTCCTGTGATGGGTTGGCATTCCATCCAGGGTGTATCCTGCCTTAATGCCCATAGACACCTGACATAGACACAGACTCCCCGTGACCCGAGGGAAGATCAGATATAGCGGTAGAAGATGAATGAATGAATGAATGAATGAATGAATGAAAGTTGTTGGGTTATGTTTCCAACAGCTGAAACATTTGAACAATTGTTTGTTTTTTGTTTGTTTTTGTTTTTTTCATATCCACTTTTATTTTAAGACTCATCACACTGAGCCTGGCGTTGGAATATGATGCCAGTTCACCTGGAGGAAACCAGTAAAACAGTCACAGTAAAATATACAAAACAGGTGGCAATGAGGTTTTATGCTCCTCCTTTTCCAACCTTGCAATATTCATTCATTCATCTTCTACCGCTATATCCAATCTTCCCTTGTGTGCCTATCTCAGGCGTCTATTGGCATTAAGGCAGGATACACCCTGGATGGAATGCCTAACCCACCGCAGGACACACACACACACACACACATTCATACACTAGGGACAATTTTCCCAAGGTGCCAATCAACCTACTGTTTTTTGGACCAGGAGGAAACCAGAGAACGCGGAGAAAAACCCCCTGAGGCACGGGGAGAACATGCAAACTACACACACACATGGCAGAGACGGGAATCGAACTCGGACCCTGGAGGTGTGAGGCGAACGTGCTAACCACTAAGCCGCCGTGTCCCTTGCAACATAAAGTTTACTAATGCAATAAAAACGTTAACAGGCATTTTGATTTTTTTTTTCAATTTGGCCACCAATAAAGCTTAATTCGTAGTCTTCGGCTTCATCACTATGCTCTTTTTTCCTGTTTACATTTACAGCATTTGGTAGACGCCCTTATCCAGAGTGACTTATAACAGAGCAACTGAGGGTTAAGGGCCTTGCTCAAGTGGCAGCTTGGTGGAGGTGGTGGGATTTGAACATGTGATCTTCCGGGTCTAGAGGTCAACGCCATTAACCACTAAGCTGCACACCTCCCTGTTTAATACAGCCCTAGTGGTCAAATGGAATTACTGCATCTATACACCAACGGAACAGGAACAAGAAAAAAAGTTTGACTTATTTTTATTCTTTTTAATATATTCAGACTGCCTTCTGACCATCTCTTTCTCTCACTCTCACACACACACACACACACACACACACACACACACACGTGCACACACACACACACACACGCAACACACACACACACCTTCCCTCCTCCTCAGCCTGCTTTCTAGAGATAGCTTAGTATGGGAAAATCTACTTCTGCCACATAAGCAGGTATCAGAGACATATCTATTCTGTATAATTCCTCAGTGAAGCTTTTATTACGTGTGACGGTTCCACTTAAAGACACAATCTCACACGCACGACTTCAAGGAGAATCAGTTTTTCATAAACAAGACAGTCATCCCAGATATATACCATTCTACACTTGAAAAATAAGAAAAGAAAACAAACTATGAAAAAAAAATAACCTGCTGCTGAAGTGAAAAAAAAAAAAAAATATTAAATATATTATATATATATATATATATATATATATATATATATCTATATATTTTTTTTTTTTTTGGAACGATAAATAAAAACGAGCCAAAATGAAATAGGAGTATTATAATAAGCTTTTTACTTACAGCCCATATACACACACACACACACACACACACACACACACAGACATAAAATAAATATATATTTAAAAAAAAAAAAAAAAAAAATATATATATAATATATAATATATATATTATATATATATATACATAATGACATTAATATATATATATATATATATATATATATTTTTTTTAACAATGCTAATGCAAATCCGTTCTAATGTTACTAATTTTATTAATTGATGCATTTTCTGTTTTTTTTTCATTAAAAAACAATATATAAATATAAAAGCGACGACCTCCAACACAACACACATTTATTCCTGACGTCCTTTCTTCCCTCTTCCCTCACAAATGAATTAATTCCAAATTAAATAAAAATTTAAATGATTTTTTGATGCCCCAAGTCTCAAAGCAAGGGCCGATTTACATCATGATTACATCACTATTTATTCTATAAGGACGCTTGTGATTGTTGTGAAGTTCCCATTTGCTATTACTGTAGAATACGCTCCAATATTATGGACAAATATCCAACCGTAGTCACCTGCAAAGCAAAGTTACTTGTCTATGTAATGTGAGGAGGAATAGGATTCTGGGTAATTGACTCAGAGGCCTGAGGGTGTTTTTTTTGGCCGTCATTTCAGCGTAAACGTTTGGCAATATCAGCTGACGCTTGCCTGATTCCACCCCGTCACGGAACGACCTGGGAAAAGCGGCGTTAGCGTGACATTACGTGTGGGCCATAATGCATGCAGATTCGCAAAACAGGAGGAGAGCATAAATCTTCATTAGCAGATCCGACCCTATCGATTCCCATTCATCATGCGCTTAATTACACACATTTGGCATTATCACACCCATGGAAGATCAGTCGTATCGTCAAACATCAAATGCGGTAGTTAACCCCTTTGTAGTTTGTAGTATGTAGTTTGTACCTCATGTCTTTTCTCGACACAAATTAGAGCTAAATCAGAGAAATTCGAGAAACTAGAGCTATTAGCAACTTATAATGGATTTGGAAAAAGAAATGCAACTAAAAAGCAACATGACTAAACGTTCCTCACTAAACCCTATATATATATATATATACACACACACACACACACACACACAGGTTTGTCCAAAAAGATTTTACCACTCATATGGTACTACATCATTTTACAAAAAAAAAGACAAAAAGACTTTGCACATGCATTGAGAACAAAGGAGTGCATTAGCTCCATTTTGAATTAGTATTAGACTTAAATAGTGCGTGTTATATATGTAAAAGTCAATCCCATGTAAGTAGTAACATCTTTTTGGACTATCTATCTATCTATCTATCTATCTATCTATCTATCTATCTATCTAACTATCTATCTATCTATCTGTCTATCTGTCTGTCTGTCTGTCTGTCTGTCTGTCTGTCTGTTTATATCCACCTCTCCATCCATCCATTTATCAATCTCATATCCATCCATCCATCCATCCATCCATCCATCCATCCGTCTGTCTGTGTGTCTGTCCTCCCGTCTGTCTTTCTGTCTGTCTGTCTATCTATCTATATATTTATCTGTCTTACTATCTATCTGTCTGTCTCTCTGTCTGTCTATCTATCTATACATCCATTCATCCATTCATCCATCCATCCATCTATCTATCTATCTGAACATTCAGAAGTCTACATTACAGCTTTTAGTCAGTACTGAGGTTAAATGCGTGACTCTGAGGAATCATAAAAATAGAAGGTCTCGCTTTAATTGTGCACAAATGATGATACAGGAAACAATCGCTCTCTGCATAGAGACTCCTCTGGGGGATATCAGCATGGTTAATAGTTCCTGACGTTTAAAGGGGCTTCTGTAGGAAGGGTTTCTGGGGGGGAAAAAAATAATAATAAACTTTATTCGGTTCATCCGTTCTAGATTTAAACAAGCGTCCATGTTCATTGTGCAACAAGCCGATATTAAAAACTGATCCCAGGAAGAAAAGCACATACTAAAAAAAAAGCACTGTGGGTCGCTCGGTGACGTGCAGCGAACTGATAGAAAATACGATCTCAGCCCAATGACCTTAACCACTTAATGTGTGTACTAACTCCAGTGGCATTTAGCAGACAGCACAGCACCGATGCTGACCGAATCCCAGTGACCTTCGTTCATGGGGGTGAATGTGCGAGCGCGGCGTTCCGGCCCGGCTTTGATTACTCGGGTCAAGCACACGGATGAGAAGGGTCAGCGGTGAGAAGAGGAAAGGAAAAGAGAGCTGACAGCACCGAGGCCCGGGCGGAGGATGTTAATAACAGTGAAACGGTGTTTAATTAGGAGAAGAGAGGCTCTGCATTAACACCCCACCCACCCCCACCCCCCTCCTCTCTCGGGCCTGTCTGTGTGCCCGGGCTTCACTGACACCTCTGTCAGCCGTGGTCATTACCACTTCAGGTTTTTAATGAATTTTCTCCCTGTACCCATCGTGCCTTACATCTAATTAGCTGACAATAATGTATCAGTGCAGCACGTGAGCTAAATATAAATATGCATGAATATGCAGCGGGAGCCAGGATGACACTTTTCAGTGTCAAAACACACACACGCGAAAAAATGTGTGTGTTTGTGTGTGTGTGTGTGCAAGAGAGACTTTGCAAAGAAGTTGGTTCACATTAGAGAGTCTGTAACGGAACCTCTCGACTCTCGCTGACACACACGTTCACACTCCGCGCAACTAATTATCAGGGAAGAAATGCGCAGCTCCCGCGCACACGGGGAAACAACAGCTCGCCGGATCAAACGAGGAGAATTTTGCACCTGACAACAGCACTGCCTTCCTAAATAAATAATGAGACGAAGCATGTAGTGTTTCTGAGCTGGAAAATCCAAACACAATTAAAACGAAATAAATGCTACACAAAAGTGTATAGGTACAGCACATAAAACGTAAATCCTCAACATCTATGAACCAATCCGGAACGACGCTAAATGTAAGCAAATGTGTAATAGTGATCTTGGTACCTTTCTCAGTACCTTTGGACACAGACGGCGCCAGGCAGTAACTAACGGTGGTGCGAGCGGATTCCGGGGAGAGTGAAATGTAATCAGCAACAACAACTTGCAAAAATAAGGCAGGAAAGAAACCCATACACTGCAACACACACTCATACAACTGGTACAGACTGTCAGTGCATTTCCCATTTTCTAATATTCTTATTTTATATATATATATATATATATATATATATATATATATATATATATATATATATATGCTTCATGAAGATGCACTTCACATGGGATGGAGTGTGCAAAAATTTATAACACGTGTGTTGTGTGTGTGTGCGTGTGTATATATATATATATATATATATATATATATATATATATATATATATATATGCTTCATGGAGATTACATGGGATAGAGTGGCCAAAAAAGTGCCAAACAACCTACCGTGCATGCTTTTGGACCAAGGAGGAAACTGGGGAACCCTGAGAAAAACGCCCTGAGGCACAGGGAGAACATGCAAACTCCACACACACACACTTATACACATGGCAGAGGCGGGAGGTGTGAGGAGAATGTGCTGACCACTAAGCCACTGTGCCCCTATTAATTAATTGTATTCATTTGTATAAATGTTTGTGGTTTATATCAAATAAACCATAACATCTATTTATTTTTTGCCAAATCGGTCGTGGAAAACATTTGAAGCACCTGCTCTTCTGGCGAATTGTTTTTCTCTCTCTGGAATAATCAGACAGTTGACCTCCAAATGTTCTCTCGGCAACATCTGCGCCAGTGGTGCACATGCTCCCAGCATAGCAGCGCATTGTTACGTGCAGTAGCTAAAACTATGTCAGTTCACATAAGTCATCCGCCAATCACAGGGGAAATTAATTCTAACCGTCCTGCCACATTGACAGTCTATTTCAACCATAATATATAAGTCAAAAACCACAGCCTTGCGAAACAACTCCTATCTAGCCGTTTCATAACCCATGACTGATGAAGAGTGTAATAAACTCCAACCTGCGATAGTATTTAAGAACATAAGGTACTCGAAGTTGGAGATCTCCCGTCTCTGCCAGCGCTGTGTCATATTGGAGGACTTGAAGAGCTGGCGTGGCGTGGCCAGGGAAATCCGTCTGTGATATAAAAAAACACACACAAAAAAAAAACACACACACACACAGCTTTATACACTTCTCAGATTTCCTGCCACTGCCTTCGACTCTGCTGAAGGTTGGCTCGGAGAGTTTCGAGAAATGTGGAATGTGCAACTGTTTCGCCAGAAGAAACACAGAGGACCAAGAGAACATAAACAAGGCCCGGTCATACACTCCGACACGCAAGACTGCTCCGTGCCTTCGTGTGGGAATTAATGAAAACATGGCCCGGGACTGAATGAAGTGCTTTTCAGATGTGAAAAGGACTAATGGCAAAGGGTTGGAAGAGAAAAAGAAATAAATAAACATTGCAATGACATAACACGTCGAACGGCGGACGTTATTAGAGACCAGGTCTGGGTTCTCACCTTTTATATTCAGTTAATGTATTGAATCGCTGGCTGTAATGTCTTTCAGTCACTAAACTATAATATATATATATATATATATATATATATATATATATATATATATATATATATATATATATATATATATATAGCTATATTCTATATTCTATAAGCTATATTCTAAACACTAAGTGTACAGAAGTGTATAATAGGAATTTTCCCCAAATCCAGACAGTTCAAGTGAAATCCCTTTAAGATATAAAACAACATGTGTTATGCAAATTATATTTCTATTGCATTTTTATAGCCAGTGTTTTATTTATTTATTTTATTTGCTATTATTTTTACATTTTATTTTCTATTTTTTTTTCTATTATTTTTTATTTTATTTTCTATTATATATTTTCTATTATTTTTTATATTTTTTACATTTGTTTATCTTTATTTCTTGTGTTCTTGTGTTTAGATTTCGTATCGTGAACACTTGTTGGGGTGCATCCACGGTTGCGCTGTACATTGTTTTTTGTACAATAGTTCTATTTATATATATTATAACTTTTTTTCTATTTATATATATTATAACTGTTTTATCCTATTCATGTGCACTGACATACAGCGAAAGCATAAACAAATATATATATATATATATATATATATATATATATATATATATATATATATATATATATATATATATATATATATATTTGTTTATGCTTTCGCTGTATGTATATAAATAGATATATATATATTTCTATGAGAATAATAAATAAACAGGTGTTTACAAAGACATAAGAATGAAGTAAAAATATAAATATAAAGGATGAGTATTTATGGCAGATATGTCAATGTCTCAAGTGACAAGTGAGGCCATATTGTGTTTTGTTCTTTTTAAACCACGAATATTTTTTACAACTATTGTTATTTTTTTAAATTATCTGTTTATAGTTCGTTATTGGAGATTTTCTAATTGACAATAGCAGTTAGAACATGCAGTAAATATAAAAAAGGCCATTGCAGAAGAGATATACACAGTCAAAATAAATGCATTTCAGGACTTTCTTCAGGAAAAGAAAAATAGAAAAATAATTATCTGGACGCTTATAGCCACTTTGAGCACCTTGTCTAATTGTAGAGGCAAAAAGGTAAATGTTTACATTTTATTTATACAAAATAATGTCTTTCTTTTCCTGAATTGTCTACGATATGGACATTAGGACACCTGATTAGGACAATGGTATTAGGACACCAACGATAATATACATTCTAGTCTACATGCAGATGGCAAAACAATAAATAAAGCTGCATAATACATTATAACTCCATGATGGTTACTGGCAGTGATAAGCAGCAAATCATTAGACCCACCAAGATGTGCGCTATACCTACAAAAAATGGTGGCAGTAATGAAATATAAGGTTTTTCACACTTTAAAAGATCCAGTCTGGAGTAGAGAAGAGATGAACTAGTTCAGGGTAATCGGGGTCAGGTGACACTTGGCCACAAATAAATAGAAAGCCGTAGCTATAATAACAACACTGCAACCTGCATTTGAGTCGCTCGTATACTTACTATTATACATAATGCTCGGAAGTGGTCAGAGCTGAAATATAAACTTGACATATACTGAATGACAAACCTGGCTTGCGGGAGTCCATAGCTTGTGCCAACCCCTACACGAGGTAAACTGTAGACCACCTTCTTCACTGTGGGCTGGTCAGGAAAGTTAAACATCACAGAGGCTGTAAGACACAAAAACATCCTTCATATAAACGAGGTCAATCTTAGCCATATGTTATCATATATGTGTGTGTGTGTGTGTGTGTGTGTGTGTGTGTGTGTGATAATTTAGGATTACATCACAGTCCTGAGCTAAAAGTGTGGCAAAAAGTATGAATGAAGTACTTCGATTAGCCATGAAGACTTCCAGGGCTGTGTTCTGCAGCAGATAACGGCGGGAAAACACCGCGCGGATCTCGCTGAACATCCATTTTCCGTGAAGCCCTTCCGAGTACACCAGCACCTGCAAAATCCACAAAAGGAAAGCGTGCTAAATCTCAGTGGGATCGCAACTATTCGAGGAAGCTAACCGTGTGCTAAATGTACGATCCTGAAACAATGGCCAAAAGAAGTGGATACGTAGTTTAGCATGACTCTACAAAGATTAATGAGTAATGGAAGTTATTGTGCTTCCTAAATGACTCCGTCAGGTTAGCACACATTAGCTTAGCGCAGCTGGATAATGTAGTATAGTTTTTAAAACTGTAAAAGGAAATCCTTTCAGAAATCCTGTCAGCTTAGCATACATTAACTTAGCACAGCTGGATAATGTAGTATAGCGTTTAAGACTAAAAACGAAATCCTTTCAGAAATCCTCTCAGGTTAGCATACATTAGCTTAGCACAGCTAAGGATTTAGAATCCCTGTCAGGTTAGCATACATTAGCTTAGCACAGCTAAGGATTTAGAATCCCTGCCAGGTTAGCATACATTAGCTTAGCACAGATGGATAATGTTGTGTAACATTTAAGCCTGTAAAAAGGACATCCTTTCAGAAATCCTGTCAGGTTAGCACACATTAGCTTAGCACAGCTAAGGATTTAGAATCCCTGCCAGGTTAGCATACATTAGCTTAGCACAGATGGATAATGTTGTGTAACATTTAAGCCTGTAAAAAGGACATCCTTTCAGAAATCCTGTCAGGTTAGCACACATTAGCTTAGCACAGCTAAGGATTTAGAATCCCTGCCAGGTTAGCATACATTAGCTTAGCACAGCTAAGGATTTAGAATCCCTGCCAGGTTAGCATACATTAGCTTAGCACAGATGGATAATGTTGTGTAGCATTTAAGACTGTAAAAAGGAAATCTTTTCAGAAATCCTGTTAGGTTAGCACACGCTAGTTTAGCGCAGCTGGCAAATGTAGCGTAGTGTTTAAGACTGTAAAAAGGAAATCCTTTCAGAAATCCTGTCAGGTTAGCATACATTAGCTTAGCACAGCTAAGGATTTAGAATTTCTGTCAGGTTAGCATACATTAGCTTAGCACAGCTAAGGATTTAGAATTCCTGTCAGGTTAGCATACATTAGCTTAGCACAGATGGATAATGTTGTGTAACATTTAAGCCTGTAAAAAGGACATCCTTTCAGAAATCCTGTCAGGTTAGCACACATTAGCTTAGCACAGCTAAGGATTTAGAATCCCTGCCAGGTTAGCGCACATTATCTTAGCGCAGCTGGCTAATGTAGCGTAGCATTTAAGACTGTACATGTTAGCTAACCGGCTTGAGTTAGTGAATAAATATTACAAACATTCATAAACCAAAATCAATATGGATATCCTGTCAGCTTGGGTCAGGTTAGTCAACCGGGTGGATTAATCAAAAATGATTATTTGCCATATATATATATATATATATATATATATATATATATATATATATATATATATATATATATATATATATATTATATATATATTATCATATATATATCATTTTTATTATTACCCTTAATATATTTATATGGAAAGCCACCGGAACATAATTCTTAAAGGAGACACGTACCGTATTTAACCATTAAGACAACCACTACAAAAAAATGTAACATTGAAATTAACAAGAAATTAATAGAAAAAGAATAATTTCCAGAATAAAATAATATTAAACCATCCAAAATGTTCTTGAAGGGAGATATTTTGAGAGCAATTTATACAATGATAACATCTGGTACAGTTTTAGGAAATAGTAATTTAATGTAATTTATTTATTTATTTCTACAACAAATAAAAAAAAAACTAACTATACGACTAACAAGGACTTCCACGTGTGTCCAATCGGGCACTGTGTGCACCCTTGTGCCCATTAGGAAGACATTATAGCAATACACACTTCAGTAAGCGTTACACTGTGACCTTTTGTTTTCCTATACTGGTCTGTTACTTTCTTCCTTTCCTCCGTGAGTCATGTGACTGTAAATAATCACATATACACACACACACACACACACACACACACACACACACACAAGACCTGGTTGAGAAAGGGATTCATTAGCAAGACTCTCTGGAGAGAATCTCACAGCTATCTGAGGGGAAAAGATCAAGAGGCACCATGACAGGTGAAAATAAAGCTCCTGCCCCCATGGCTTTGTCCTCCATCACTTCCTCTTCTTTCCATTTTCCTCCTCATACAACTCATTTTAGAAAAAAAAAACAAAAAACGGTTGTTTCTTTGATACACATGCATCTCGAGTATACACACACACACACTACAGATCGGATGGCACGGAGATGAAAGCTTTTTTCCTGGCGTTCCGAGATGACGTTCGAGTGGACATTTGTGCAATAACAGTGGAAAAAAAAGAAAAAAAAAAGAAATGAGACCCTGCGAGTCCCCAGAAGGCTGTGTTGTCCCCACCGCCCATCCACTGCTCATTTAGAGGGAATGACGGCGTTTGCCAGCCGGCCTGGACCTGCTTCATTTCTCCGCGGAACGCCGCTCGGTGCCGAATGCAGACATGCTTTCCGGCACAAGCGAGTCTCCAGGGCTCAATTAAAGCTGGATTACACTGCAGCACGCTCCATCCTCCAGCCCTCCTGCTCCCTGTCTCCATCAAACATCAACCCCCTTCACCACAAACAATCCCCTCAACTCTCTCTCTCTCCACTTTCTCCCTCTTTCACAAACACACACACACACAACACACAATGCCTCAGCATCAGGCTTTCCCCTGACACCTTTATCGACCCCTGCTCAAACAGGCAGAGTTTGCCACAGAAAGGGCAGCACGGAGTCAAGCGGAAAAGGGAGTTATCCCGGGCAGGAGATTTAGTGGATCGCAGAATTCCCATTCCCTCATTTCTTCACTCGACTCAATCCGTGTTGTTCCCTGTTCAACATTCCTCATACAATTTAGCATTTTTAATGAGATTATCTTTAGATTGGAAGATGGAGAGATAAAGACATGTAAATAGATACGCATTGTGTGTTTCAACCTGTATTCTACTGCACTGTACATAATAATATAAATAAGACTTAAAACACAGACACATATTTTTATTAAAAATATAGAAGACTGAGTACAATATATGTATGTGTAAATGTGTATTTTGCAGACATACTGCTACACTAGATATTTCTTTTAGAAAAATACATCATGCTATATATAGCATGATATATATATATATAATATATATATATATATATATATATATATATATATATATATATATATATATATAATTCTTTAAATTCTATGCACACATTTCTGTAAAAAATAATTACCTCATTATTGATCTTTTCCACTATTTTATTCTAACTGTTTAATATTGGTTTGTGTATTTACTGTAGTTTGCCTGTAGCCTCAATTTTATACACACATGTACCCATTTGTTTTTTTGTGCCTTACATGTGAACCATATATAATAATAATAATAATAATAATAATAATAATAATAATAATAATAATAATAATAATAATAATAATAATAATAATAATAATAATAATAATCAGTTCAGTAGTTTAAGATGCTGGGCTGCTGATCGGAAGGTCGGGGGTTCGAGCCCCGGTATCGCCAAGCTGCCGCCCTTGGGTCCTTGAGCAAGGCCCTTAACCCTCTGTCCTCCAGGGGGCGGCGTATCATGGCTGACCCTGCGCTCTGACCCCAGCTTACCAAACAAGCTGGGATATGCGAAGAAAGAATTTCACTGTGCTTTAACGTATATGTGACAAATAGGCGATTACGCTATTCTATTGTTTTTATTAGTAGTAGCAATACAACTATTATTATAGTAATAATAATACATAAAATGTATACTGAGAAACTGAGGCCATATTTCCCCATTATAGAAAATATACTCGCACTGCAACTTAATTTTAAGTAATATATATGCTATACCTTAGAAATCAATATATATTTTAACTTAGAAGCTATATAGTAAATACACACCACATATACAAGTACAATATTTATCATTATATAGACAATTGATGTGTGTCGTTCCGTGCTGCATCGTTTCTCTGTCATTCTGTTGCTATAAACATGTTTTGCACATTATTTTCTTTTCTTTCGCACATTTGCATGAACTAGCACAGTGTCCAATTTACGCAATGTTTTGTGTACAGTACATTTCGTGTCATCCTGAGTTCATTTTTCACGCCGCATTTTGCCCCCCGAACGAATTTTACAGTGTATTATCGAGCGTATTGTTGAACTGGCACGTGTAATTCATTACATGTTGTTAGTATGCGTTAAGAGAAGCGTGTAGATCGTAGCTGCTAGCATGGAGAACAAATCCCACACACACACTTTCGGACCAATCAGAATGAAGATGATTTGCTGATGGCATTATAAGCTTTAAAAAAAAAAAAAAAAAAAGGACAAGGACACATGAAGTGTTTATGAACATTTTTGCGAGACAAAAGTCTTACAGCCTGTCATATATTTTTTTGTTTTTGTTTTTGTTTATTTATTTTTATTTTTCTGCAAAAGCGAATCTGTCTGCACCTCCTGCAGTGTGTGTTTGCACCTTTCTCCCTTTGACAAAGCACAGGCCAAAAGGCTAGACAACAACAAAAGATGTTGGCAGAGGACAAAAAAAAAGAGAGGGGGAAAAAAAAGAAAGCCTATATCAGAAAAAAATGTCACAACATCAGAGCTGGCACTTCAAAACCCAACGAGCCGGTGTCCCTGTAGACTCTGTGGTGGTTGACAAAGCACAGGCCTCACCCAGCACCCTCCCTCCCTCCCCCCTTTTTTTCTGCTTGCTCATAGTGAGGGAAAGAGGGAATGAAGAAGAGAGAGAGAGAGAGAGAGAGGCCCAGCTGTAAGAAACAGGGCTTAATGAACCTGTCTGGCTGGGCTGTCCGCTGCCTGTCAGAGGTGTCAGAGTAGTGACGAGTGTCGGGGACAAGTGCCCCCAGGTCCCAGACAGGCCTGCCAGCTGGAGAATTCTGCCCCAATCTAATCATGCTAGCCCCAGAAACCTGAGCAATCCCAGGGACGGAACCACGCGCCGGCTTCACTTTTTACTTTCACGCCCCCTCCCCACTTCGATATGTACTATATCACAATCTCGCATTGTTTCTTTTTTCACAAACAACACCAGTTGTTGTATTTTTTAGCCAAATGGAAAATCACAAATGTATGCCGTTATACGAAGCGACTTACAACTGAGGGTTAAGGGCCTTGCTCAAGGGCCCACTAATGGCAACTTAGTGGTTGTGGGATTTGAACCTGCAATCTTGTGGTCCAAAAGGTGAAAGCCTTACACCACCTAATAATGTAATATTACTATTACTGTTAATACTAATACTATTATTTACATTTACTTAAGTGTACATTTTAAAGCATTAATGGATTAAGTGTATAAAGTTATTCAATGTAGTGTAAATGTGTTTAGTCACAGTACTAAAGAAAGAAACAGAAAGAAAAAAGAAAGAAAGAGACAAACAGAAAGAAAGATTGAAAGAAACAAAGAAAAAGAAAAAAAGAAAGAAATAGACAAAGAAAGGAAAAGACAAAGAAAGAAAGAAGACAGAAACAAATAAACAGACAAACAAAAAGATAGAAAGAAAAAAAGAAAGAAAGAAAGAAAAAAAAAGAGACAAACAGACCGAAAGAAAAAGAAACAAACAGAAAGATGTAAAGAAAGAAAAACAGAAAGAAACAAACAAACAAACAAACAGAAAGAAATAAATAAAGAAATGGACAAAGAAGACATATTACAGAAAGAAGAAAAACAGAAAGAAAGAAACAAACAAACAGAAAGAAAGAAATAAAGAAAGAAAAAGAAGACAGATTGACGAAAGAAACAAAGAAAGAAAGAAAGAAAGAAAGAAAGAAAGAAAGAAAGAAAGAAACAAACAAACAAACAGAAAGAAATATACAAAGAAAGATGGACAGAAAGAAAGACAGATTGACAGAAAGAAAGAAAAACAGAAAGAAAAACAGAAAGAACAAAAGAGACAAACAGAAAGAAAGATGGAAAAAAACAAAGAGACAAACAGAAAGAAAGATGTAAAGAAATAAAAACAGACAGAAAAACAGAAAGAACGAAAGAGACAAACAGAAAGAAAGATGGAAAAAAACAAAGAGACAAACAGAAAGAAAGATGTAAAGAAATAAAAACAGAAAGAAAGATGTAAAGAAAGAAAGAAAAACAGAAAGAAATAGACAAAGAATGGAAAAGACAATAAAGAAAGAAGACAGAAACAAATAAACAGACAAGCAAAAAGAAAGAAAGAAGAAAGAAATGAAAAGACAAACAAAAGAAAGAAGAGGTCTCAGACGAGGTGTTAAGTTCTCATGCATATGCATTGCATTGTGCATGCATATAATATATATATATATATATATATATATCTATATCTCTTCTAGCTGAGAGAGAGAGAGAGAGAGAGAGAGAGAGAGAGAGAGAGATAGAGAGAGCGAGAGAGAGAGAAAGAGTGAAAAATAAAAACATAATGACAAAATTGACTTTTTCTCATGCGACTTGATTCTCCTTATACACTGGTTTTCTGACTGGTAGCTTTCAGAAGGGATTTACTCTGAAATCCCTGCACGGTTTCCACTTTATCATCATTTTATTTTTTCCAGCCAGTGATATAAGAATATATTTTGGTGCAATGCAACAACACATCCAGAATCTAGGTTAAGACAAAAAAAGGGAGAAAAAAAAGGCTCTGGTGACATTTGGGATCCAACAAATAAAATCCCACGAAGCACTTTGGGTGATCGAGACGATGACACGCGAATCAAACGTGCTTTCTTCTTGGTTTGTGTAAAGGCCCGGCTGCACCCACAGGACTTCTGCCTATATAAAGCAGTGGGGCAGGGGTAAATACATCAAAGGAATCTGTCATATTTAAACCGGACACCATTTTTCAAACCCGGGGCCCCCCTGAGAAATGAGCGCAATCCTTCTCGATGTCAAATTTGTGCTGAACTGGGACGGGGATATAATTCAGCGGCGGGCCGAAGCCAGCATGACTGATATATTTATAAAGGGGCTCGTCTGTTGCACTGACAACCTGCCATCTCTAGCACCTCCACCGGGCTGTCCACAGATTTGTCTAATAGGCTTCCACTGTTAAAGCTCAATGAGGGGAGCTCGCAAGGAGAGCGAGAAGCGTGCCGAGGATGTGAGAGACGAACGCTTTTCCCGTTTCGCCCAGGAAATGTGACTACTCCCTGAGGAGAGACGATGAAAAATGTGTGTGTGTGTGTGTGTGTGTGTGTGTGTGTGTGACTGGGCAAGTGAGAGATGCTGAGATTCCCCAACATTTCCAAAACAACCCGAAAACCTCAAAGCTCCGGTTGTGAAAGATGACCTGACGCAGAGGTGCAGGCAGGAGGAGAGGCGGGATACTGTAATTAAACACCGCATTCGGAGAAAAAAAAAACAAAAAAAAAAACACAGCAGTTGATATTGAAATATTGCTAGCCTCAGCTAATTCTCTGCTAGATGATATTGGGTTAGTCATGAAGCCTATGAAGACAGAATATTGTAAAATGTGGGACGTGGCTCCTTTAAGAATGCTGTTCCGGTTGCTGGATGTATGGAACACACGTTCATTTTCAAAAGGTGCCAATCAACTACCTACGTGCATGTTTTCGGACCGGGAGGAAACCCGGAGAAAAAACCCCTGAGGAACACACACCTGGTGGAAGCGCGAATCGAACCCTCGACCCTGGAGGTGTGAGGCGAACGTGCTAACCACTAAGCCGGATTTTAGAATGTAATGGCGTCGGATTAAGTGACTCTCAAGAGAATGTGAGTAGCTTTATGTTATTGCATCATAACATGCAAAAGCCAATTGGATTCTATTATGCAAATGCATTAGGGCAGGATATACCCTGGATGGAATGCCAACCCATCTCAGGGCACACACACTCACACTCACACTCACACACATTCATACACTAGGGACAATTTTTTTGGACCGGGTGGGAACCCGGAGAACCTGAGGCACGGGGAGAACATGCAAACTCCACACACACATGGCCGTAACGGGAATCGAACCCGGACCCTGGAGGTGTGACGTGAACGTGCTAACCACTAAACCACCGTGCGCCTTACCAATTATCACGCGGTAAAACATAAAATGTCAAAGAGCGAGCAAATAATTTCAAAGATGTTCAAATAGCATGTAGCATGTTCTAATTATGTACATTTCTCTCAAAATCACTCCCTTTAATTTGTGTTGTGAATGCGCAGCTATTAGGCATAATCACATGTTAATAACATTTGTATATATATATATAATATGTATATATATATCTATATATATATATATATATATATATATATAGGCGTATCGAACATATTCTAGAATATCTAACATACTGTTTATGACAAGACAGAGGTCATTAAACTGCACAATGCCCTGCCACGTTTGTGTGTGTGTGTGTGTGTGTGTGTGTGGTTATGGCATGCTCAACATGCGCAAGGTAGACAGATAAAGTGAGGAAGAGTTGTATCGGAGGGGCAACAAGTCATGCAAGCGAGTGGTAAAGTTGCTGGTTGTGAACAGGTGCAGTGTCACTGCGCTTATCGCCGCCTGTTGTTCGGCCCTGACTAAAGGACAGGTAGCGGAAGATGACAAGCTGTGACTAGCGCGTGCTGCTCGGTGTGTTTACCGCGTGTGTGCCCTTGACATCAACATGTTTGGCTCACATAACCCCTGTAAGCCTCTTGTCAAGGCTGCCCTTTCAACCCCGCGTTCTACTTTAAAGCAACATATTTCTTTAGACTTGTTCGTTAATTAGAGCTTGATAGTGGCATAAGTGAAGACCACAGACTGCAGGGGATCTGGGAACTCATAACAATCAAGCATTAAATAATAAAAAAAAAGTAGATCATAAATAACAATAATAATAATCATAATAAGAAGAAAAGAAGAAGAAAAAGAAGAAGAAGAAAAAGAAGGAGAGCCACTTTTAATATTTTTTTAGCTCACAAGCGCTTTTCAAGGCTTGAAAAAGGGAAATAAAAACTATTTTTAAAATTAACAAATAAATAAATAAATCCATATAATAGTAATAGTATAATAATAATAATATCTTTATTTTATATAGCAACTTTAAATTTTTTTTTTAGCTCAAAGCGCTTTTTCAAGCATTGAAAAAGGGAAATAAAACATTTTAAATAAACACCAACAAACAAAAATAAATAAATAACATAATATAAAAATATATATAATAATAATAATAATAATAACAATCTTTATTCTATATAGAAATTGTAAAAAAACATTTGCTCAAAGCGCTTTTCAAGCATTGAAAAGGGGAAATATTTTTTTTAAATTAAACTATCAAATAAGTAAATAAAACTATATAATAATAATAATAATAATAAAAAAAAAAAATAATAAAATGAACATCACGGATACACAAACACTTTAATATGCACATGATATTTATATTTGTTATTAATATGCATTATAATACACTATGGGGACAAAAGTACTGAGACACCCACTTTTAATTTTAGCTATACGTGATTCCCCTTCGAAATGTTACCACAAAATTAGATTCACATTTGTATGGGATGTCTTTGGAGTGAGTAGAATGAATCCACTCACGCTTCCTAACGCTTTCCTTTCCCTGAATTACACCTACTATCTGCGCACTCTGACGCATTCACAACAGGTACGATCTCCTCACTATATTACTGTATATTACCGTATGGAACCCTTTACGCAAGCGCATCGCATTCCCAAATCCGTATTACGCAAATACTTAAGCGCATTTTTCCATTTGTGAATGCAATGCGCTTCTGTATAACCTAAACGTATCACCAGTTTATATGGAAAAGCAACCGGAACACAATTCTTAAAGGAGCCACGTCCCATATTTTACAATTAAAACCACCACTATCATTGAAATTAACAAGAAATTAATATTTAAAAGAAGAATTTCCAGAGAAAAATAAATATTGGAAATAATCAATCAAATTTTATCAAAAAAGGGAGAGATTTTGAGAGAAATGTAAGTAATTATAACTGTTACATCTGTTACAGTTAGAGTATTAGAAACATGAAAAATGTCCATTCATGTTACATGAAAAAAAAACTCACCCCCCTGAAAACATGCGATTAATCCGCGATTAATCACAAGTTAAAGTCATATAAATCGTGCGATGCATGTATATATATATATATATATATATATATATATATATATTATATATATATATCTATATATATATATATATATATATAATCATATACATACACACACACACACACACACACCAGTCGGATTGGTCAGAACATGATGAATAAATACCAACTATCCTTGAAATTACAGGTTATTATTAATATAAGGATATTGTTTCCATGGTAACAGCCAGATGTTTCACGGGCTCTTGTATGGAGGAGGAAACTATGAATAATAATAATAAACCATTTATTAACAGTTGCAATTACACAGAAACGTAACGCCATCGGTGCGATTACTTTGCATCAGGCGCTTCCTGTCATAGACATATTCCTAATGTAATAAATCAAACAGCCCGACTCTTTCCCGAACGCATCACACTAATCCCGTAGCCCACACACACACACACACACACACTTCCCCAGGAATGTTTAATCTTTTCACTATAGGCTCCTTTTTAAAATTCCAGACGACCAGCACCTCAAAATCAAATGGCGCCATTTCCCATCTGATCTCCCCCGGTCCGTGACATTGGCTCTAAGGCCCTGAAAATGAGGGAATTTAAAATTCCTTCAGATTCTTTGCAAGCGAGGCCAGGTTCTCAGCCGCAATAAAGGCACCATGTCTTCCTGAGCAGGTACTGCTGGAAAGAAGACGTGGTTTTGCATAATCACTGTCACTATATATTTAGGGTGTATGAGTGTTGCAGGGTGACGGCGCTCTGAAAGTGGTGTTGGGAAAAGGGATTTTTAAGAGCGCACCACGTGGGGCCTCAGAGAATGACTGCTACAACATTTTGCCAATGATATTTAATGTTTTTCTAAAATATATAAATATGATATAAAGGATCTCATTTTCTCCACACACAGAAACAGGAAAATGCACATAATATGCATTTATTAGTATTACTTGGTCTACTCAGAAGATCAGGGTTTAATGTCCCGGTATTGCTAAGATGCCTTAAAGGGAGGCCTTTTACCCTTTGGGCTCTCGGGGCACTGTATCGCTGACCCCGAGCTCTGAGCTCGGCTTATGAACAAAGCCGGGATATATATACAGTCCCTGACAAAAGTCTTGTTGCTTGTGTACAAATTGACCTGAAGTGCCGCTGAAATATATTTCTAATCAAGATTTTTTTACAAGAAATGGCTCATTTTAATCCCAACAGCTTTTGTAATAATGTTTCAGTGCAAAATGAAACTGTCAAAAAGTATTCTAATATTCACAGCTTTGTAAAAGCCCATTGAGTCCATTTTTGCAAAGACATAAGTGTTGTCGCCTTGTCATACGAGCTTCACCTGTGACTAATAATGGATCAATTAGGTCTCAGGTGTGTATAAAAAGAACCCCAGTACACTCGACCTTCACCTCAACTGCAACTAGACCTCTGCAAACATGCCTAAGATTCACCCTGACACTAAAGTGTTGATTATCAAGAGGCTGAAGACCAGATCCACTGCTGATGTGGCAGACACCTTCAATGTGTCTCAGCGTCAAGTACAGAGGATAAAAAAAGATTTGAAGAGACTGGAGACGTTTTTGACAAGCCCAGGTCAGGCAGACCCCGCAAGACAACTGCTCGAGAGGACCGTTTGTTGGCTCGAAAATCCAAGGCCAGCCCATTTTCCACTGCAGCAGAGCTCCACGAGACCTGGTCACCTGAAGTCCCCGTGTCAACCAGAACAGTTTGTCGGATTCTATCTCGAAATGGCCTCCATGGTCGAATCAGTGCCCAGAAGCCAGCACTAAACAAAAGACGATTGAAAAACCGTGTGGCATTTGCCAAGGCCCACAGCCTGCTAAAAGGATGGACGCTGGAAAAGTGGCAGAAGGTGGATTTTTCAGATGAATCTTCTGTTGAATTACACCACAGTCGCCGCAAATATTGCAGGAGACCTACCGGAGCCCGCATGGATCCGAGATTCACCCAGAAAACAGTGAAGTTTGGTGGCGGAAAAATCATGGTCTGGGGTTACATCCAGTATGGGGGTGTACGAGAGATCTGCAGGGTGGAAGGCAACATCAATAGTCTAAAATACCAAGAAATCTTAGCTACCTCTTATATTCCCAACCATAAAAGAGGCCAAATTCTGCAGCAGGATGGTGCTCCATCGCATACTTCCATCTCCACATCAAAGTTCCTCAGGGCGAAGAAGATCAAGATGCTCCAGGATTGGCCAGCCCAGTCACCAGACTTGAACATCATTGAGCATATGTGGGGTAGGATGAAAGAGGAAGCATGGAAGACTAAACCAAAAAATATTGATGAACTCTGGGAGGCTTGCAAGACTGCTTTCTTTGCTATTTCTGATGACTTCATCAATAAGTTGTATTGAATCCTTGCCAAACCGCATGGATGCAGTTCCTTCAAGCTCATGGAAGTCATACAATATATTAAATTTGGATCTCACAGCACCACTACTTAATTTGCTGACATATTTTTGTATTTGCAGTAAATTTGTTCAATTTCTGTTATAGGCGACAAAACTTTTGTCTTGCCAAAATTTGACCTTTCTGTTTTGATTAAATGATAAATCTTTTTTCAGTGAAACTAATTTATTTCAGTGCATTAAACATCATTTGGGAGGGTTTTAGCTGTTCATACGAGCTATTTCTAACACCAATTGATTCATTAAAAGTCAATAATAGCAAGGTTAATAGGCAGGTGTTTCTACAATATATATATATATATATATATATATATATATATATATATATATATATATATATATATATATATATACTACTTTAAGAAAATGATTTCCCCGTGCTGTAATGTACATGTCACAATAAAGTCTATTCCCTTGTTCTATATATAAGTCCAACTTATCACAGGGCACACACACACACACACACACACACACACACACTAGAATCAATCTACTGTGCATGTTTTTTGGACCGGGAAGGGGGGAAACCGGAGAAAAAACCCTCAGGCACGGGGAGAAACATGCAAACTCCACACACACATTGCGTAGGCGAGGACTCGAACCCGGATCCTTGAGGTGTGAGGCGAATGTGAGGCAAACTTGACTATGAATGAACATAATGAGTAAAATATATGCAAATATCATAATAAAAATAACATGATTAAAATAATTATTTTAATTAATAGTGTGTGTTATATATAATATATATATATATATATATATCTATATATCTATTACATTATAGCATATAAATATATTAATTACAAATTAATAATTCCAATAATTAAAAAATCATAATTAAATAATAATCCTTATATTCTTTTAATTAATATGTTATATGATATATATATTATATATATATATATATATATATATATATATATATATATATATATATACACACATATACACATATGCACACACATACACACACATTTGTAATACTAAATTGGGTCTAACAACTTTTTAATTACATTTTTACATTTTCAAAATAAATACTCTACAGAACTTTATTTACTTTTTGCTTATTATTTTTTGCTTTATTTACGATAAGCCTTTTTCCTTAAATGTTTAATTTATTTTTCCTTTAAAGTCAAATTAATCTATGCCAGTTTAATCGCCATCATTAAAAAGTGTATTGCATGAGTTTATTCCTACTTAATTTTGCTTATATATTCAAACCTGGCAGGCTGTTTATTCAAATTGATTGTTAAAAAACGTTAATGATAATAGCGATCTAAATAATAAAAAAAAACAACAAACTATTTTAAGCCCCCCGTAACTGTAATGAAATGAAACTGAGCGGTGACGTTTATGTGCCGTTACACCGCTAGCTTATAATGCACAGCCATTTTGCATGCACACACACACACAAACACACACACATATATAAAATAAAAACATCCACCCACGCTGAGATCTGACTACACAGCTTGAGTGGGTGTGAGGTAAGGAGCTCGGAATCCTGAGCTTCATTTTCTTCCGGGTGTTTTCAGTGCGCCCACTCTAATGGCTGCTGTTCAGGGGCTCCTGCTGCTTAAGATGAGGGGAAATCTCTTGCAGGAAGAGCAGTCAGAGTGAGAGAGAGAGAGAGAGTACATTCCATCTATTGGTGAGTGGAGACACGAAAGAGAACGCGACAGCAGGGACAAGACAGATACACAGACAGGGAACGTTTGGTGAGCAAAACAGAAAGCGACAATACGGCGAGAGCGGAAAGGGAAAGAGTGACGGACAAAGGAAGCGGCAATGAAAGTGTATTCGAGAGCATGGAGGACAGCTTTAAGCTTGTTAGTGTGTTCGTGGGTGTGTGCAACCAAGGGAAAAGTGGGCTGCCTGATGAGCAATGAGCGCCTCTCACTTCTGCAATTAATCTTGTCTCTCTACCTGTCCTCAGCCTCGGCCCCTGTAGTACCCTACAAGGATCTATTATCCCTCCCGTCTCGCCTAGCCTCGCCATCGCTTTATTGCGCGCTACACATTTGCCTAGCCTCTTTAATTCCGCCTGTCACGGGAGGCCTATCAGCCCTCTGGTTATATAGCGGCATTAAAAAAAAAAAGAAAAAAAAAAAGGACCCCGTCTCCTCTATCGATGGCACCTGGATCGTCAAATTTACACGATTCCCATGCTAGTGGAGTGCCTGGAAGGATTTTTTTTTTACCCTGAGGGGGTTCTAGAGGAGACTCGGGAGGTAATCTGGCTGTTGAGTGCAGTAGATAATTTGCACTTGATCCCCTTGTAATTATATAGTTTAAATCGTTTTACTCGGGCTAATCCTGCGGCGCGCGCAGGCGGAGCTTTTGGAAGTTGCTCATCAGCAGATGTCTCACTCCGGCTTGCAGGCTTTTGCGGGAAGTGGGAGGAGACGTGGATTGGGTGACATAATTATTTTGACTGCGGAAGCGGGATTATGCGGGCTTTTTTGCATATCGCATCCCGCCATGAGGTGTACCGAGGCCTTGGGTGCAAACAAGAAATCAGCTTTCTCTTAAATACTCTGTGTGTGTGTGTGTGTGTGTGTGTGTGTGTGTGTGTGTGGTCATGGCTGTCTATCAGGCATGTACATATATATATATATATATATATATGTATTAGGGCACCTTGGAACGAGAAGATTTGCAGTTCATTTAAAGGGGGAACGAAAGAGCAGAAGGAGGAGGAAGAAACGGAAGACAGAAGTGTCCGTGTCCCTGCGGGCCATTCGGGGACCCTCGGCCATCTTGCATGCCTGCCAAACCTGACAGGCTGTGACAAGCTGCTTGGCATGTCGCTGGTTAACTAATTACACCGGATTACAGCATATTAATGCAAGCCGTTTTCTCCAGGGTCAGCATCCCTAGTCGCACCCGGCTCCTAAACCTTGACCCCCCCCCAACACCCCCCCTCCCCAAAAAAAAAATAGACAACCCCCCCCCCCTTCTCCCATGACTCAAGACCAAGACATTCCCTCAAAATGAAGGATCAAAAAACCTGCAAGGCCGTTCCCATACAATACTAAAGGGGATTCTTCTCCGGTACAATCTCTCTCTCTATCTTCTCTTTCTCTCTCTCGCTCGCTCTCTCTCTCTATCCCATGTGAAAAGGAAACGGCTGAAATAGGAGCACTCGCAAAGTGCAAGCAGGACGGCCAGTTCATAAAATGATTTATTGCTCGTGTGAGTAAATGCTCCCTAAAGCTGGATCATAGGCATTTCCTCATTGATTGAACTATTGCACCGAAATCAGATCTTGATTAATGAGTTACCGTCGGAGGGGAAAGGGCCTGTACTGCTGCTGGTGGTGGTGGTGGTGTTGGGGGGGGGGGTGGGTCTTTATTTTGCAGCTCACCAGGCTGTGAAATTCAGGAGAATGCGCAGGTCTTTAAGGTGCCCGTTTATGCAAAGAACAAGGGGAATTAATGCAACACGGATAAAGCAGTCATACAGAAAATATCTGGTATGTAGGAGATAAGAATCATGTAATGATTAAAGAAATATATATACAAATATCATATTAAAAATAATATGTGACAAAAAGTATTTATTTAAATAAATATAGTAAGTGTCTAAATCATGCAAATTTGCAAATGTAATGTATTGTTATAAGGGGCACGGTGGTTTAATGGTTAACACGTTTGCATCACACCTCCAGGGTCCGGGTTCGATTCCCGTCTCGGCCATGTGTGTGTGTGGAGTTTGCATGTTCTCCCCGTGCCTCAGGGTTTTTTTCCTGGTTCTCCGTTCTCCTTTCCTTCCCCCCCTCCCGGTCCAAAAACATGTATGGTACGTTGATTGGCATCTTGGAAAATTGTCCCTTGTGTATGAATGTGTGTGTGTGTGTGTGTGTGTGTGTGTCCTGCGATGGGTTGGCATTCCATCCAGGGTGTATCATGCTTTAATGCCCATAGACGCCTGAGATAGACACAGACTCCCCGTGACCCGAGGGAAGATCGGATATAGCGGTAGAAGATGAATGAATGACTGTATTGTTGTAGACTGTATATAATCAGTGAAGTTGCTCTGTCTACAGTGCTAACATTGCAACTTTCATCTTCTACCACTTTATCAGACTGGAGGCTGTGCCTATCTCAGGCGGGAATCGAACCCCCAACATTGGAGGTGTGAGGCGAGCGTGTTAACTGGTGTACCGGTGTCTCCAGCACGGCGATGTGTCCCCGAGATCCATGACGAAGCGCCGATCACTGCATTTAAATGACATTCAGGACGAGTTCCATTTTCAATGTGATTCCTCTCAGGGTTTCTTCCTCATGCCAACTAAGGGAGTTTTCCCCTCGCCACAGGCTCATTCATTAAAGATTAACTTGGGAATGAGTGTGCCAGCACATCGGGAGTGGAGGGCGGAGCCGGACGGAACTAATGAGTAATCAGAGTGCTCGTTCCGTCCGGCTCCGCCCTCCACTCCTGACATGCTGGCACAATTAGATACGTAGATATAGGCACTAAAATTATACATGATTTCGTACTGAGCAATCTCTGTAAAGTTTGAAAAGCACAAATAATAATGAATCAAACTGGGAAACTGGATAAAGCCGAAGCAGATAAACAAGTACAAATAAAACCAAGAAGAGCCAATCAGAATGTTCTTTGGTTTCAAATAAGAAACACTTAGAAGTATGCACTTATTTATAGACTTTACATGCCAATCGATTGGGAGTAGCTCAGTGGTTTAAGGTTCGAGCCCCGGTATTGCCACTCTTGGGTCCTTGAGCAAGGCCCGTAAACCTCTGTGCTCCAGGGGGGGTGCTCTATCATGGCTGTCCTTGCGCTCTGACCCCAGCTTCCAAAAACAAGATGGGATATACAAAGAAAACAATTTCTTTTCCTATAATAACAAGCCATACTCTATTCCGCTGATACCCCAGTAACAATCAATAGGAGTAAATGGTCAGGATAATCACGTTCTTGTGGCTGGTTAACAATCCAACGCACAAATCAATGTGTTCTCATGGAACCCAGTGGGCTGCGATTTATACACATCTAACATGAATAAGTGCGCATTGTATTTGAGCTTTTGTAGCACCCCCCCCCCCAGCAAACTAATACTATTACAAAAGCCTAACAGGTGAAATGAGGCATGCTATGAGTGTATTTAATACACAACGGCGCTCCGGATTGTGCCGGACCAATCGCAACAAAAGAGGAGCCAGGCTCAGCTACTTATATCTACCAGTCTTGAGGGAAATAATAGGGGAGGAGAACGGTCGGGAGGTTTACCCAAACTCTACCTTACGCAACATTTAATCAAGGGGCAACAAAAAGAAGGGCGAAGAAAAGGTATGCTAGGCGGAGAGAAAGAGAGTGCGCTTCTGGAGCTCTGGTGCCCTTATTGTACAGAAGTCACATCGCATTAACACTGAGGGCCATTTGCAGGCCTCTCATCTCCTGGCTGGGGCCTTTCAGAACAGATTAAGCTATGAAAACCCACGAATTACGAAAGCACCTATTAGGCATTATGCTGGGCCTTTTCTCTTTTTTTCGGATCCTTTTGAACAAGCCTGAATACACTTGGGCGTTTCATTGATTTTGAGAAGCGAGGGACGGATGAAGAAACCCGAGAAGTGTAGAAAAGACGGGAGGGGGGGGGGGGAATGACCTCATAACGCTAAAATGTATCCTCTGATTGCATTTCACTCACTCCTTGTTTCTCATTCCAGCATTGCATTCTGGCCGTTTGTTATTCTCGTCAACAAATTGAGAAAGTTCTCTCGTCGTCGTAAAGGGTTTTCTTTCTTTTTTTCCCCCGTGATTAACCTCTCACAGCATGAAGCCTGGATTAAAGGAGCTCTGCTTTTGCAGTTTTCAGGCAACACTGGCTGTGC
>JACRUU010000026.1:15301397-15303897 GCA_030449085.1 Kryptopterus vitreolus
GTAGGAATGCCGATCGTCGCCTTTAACAGGATTGTAGAGCCGCGGCAATGCCACTCTAGATGCAGGTCGTGTGGCGTTAAACGGCTGTCAGACTGAGAGAAAACCCAGACAAAAGGGCTCAGGCGCTTTTGAAGCGCCACGTTGAGGAGAGACACCCCCGGTGCTGGCCTTCCTAGGCTGGAAACCAGTCTCTCCCAAACTCGGATTCCTGCACATAATTTCCAAAAATACTTAACATCAGTTGGCTTGCCCATCTGCGTTTCATTTTCACCCGGAACCTTCGCCTGAACTAGCTTGAGCTATACATATGTGGGGGTATGAGGGGGTGGTGTATGTATCTGTACATGTGTGTGTGTGTGTGTGTGTGTGAGAGAGAGAGGAGAGAGAGAGAGACGGGAAAGAATGGTGAAAAAGAGACCGTGCGCCGCTACAGCTCCAGGCGAGACCAGGGAACATAATGAGCTCTCGAGGGGCATCTGCCCATTAAAACAGCTAACAAGGGTATTGCAGGTATCTGAGGTGTGTTTGAAAACGCATCGACCATCATAAAAGAAAAGCCGAGATAAACTTCGTGTTGGCCTGCGAATGTTTATTGCAAGTTTCTCCAAAAGTTTCTAAGCATTATGACAGGAAGCGAGGGGCACGGTGGCTTAGTGGTTAGCACGTTCGCCTCACACCGCCAGGGTCCGGGTTCGATTCCCGTCTCGCCCATGTGTGTGTGGAGTTTGCATGTTCTCCCCGTGCCTCAGGGGGTTTTTCTCCGGGTTCTCCGGTTTCCTCCCCGGTCCAAAAACATGCACGGTAGGTTGATTGGCACCTTGGAAAGTCGTCCCTAGTGTATGAATGTGTGTGTGTGTGTGCCCTGCGATGGGTTGGCATTCCATCCAGTATGTATCCTGCCTTAACGCCCATAGACGCCTGAGATTGGCACAGGCTCCCCATGACCCGAAGGAAGATCGGATAAAGCGGTAGAAGATGAATGAATGAATGAATGAATGACAGGAAGCCACGTCTAGTAAAGTGGTTTAAGGCGCTGGGTTCAAGCCCCGGTATCGCCAAAGATATCGCCCTTAGGCCCTTGAGCAAGGCCTTCTTGATACGGCGCCCCCTGGAGCACAGAGGGTTACTCTGTGCTCCAGGGGGCGCCGTATCATGACTGACCCCAGCTTCCAAAAACATGCTGGGATATGCGACAAATCAATGTCACTCGTCACATCAGCATTATGGTTGTCCTCGAAGGACCAGGTGCAACTTTAATACAGTATATAGTGTTTGATGAGCGACGTCGCCTCATAACACAAAACACATAGCGCTTTTTTCCCTCAAAGCACAAACATGTATTCCCATCTTTCTTTGGAAGTGCCTTTTATCTGGACTTTTTGGGATAGAAATTTCCTCGGTAAACGCCGACGTGGGTTACACTGCACTGCACTTAGTGGTGGGGCGCGGGTAACTTGGCGGGTAACATGCATTGTGGGTACTTTATTATCAATGCATGCTTTGAAGAAGCATCACCTTACCTCTTGGAACATGATGTGGAGGGTCACATTGGAGTTTGACACGTGCGATGTAGACTCCGGACATTTGATGCTAAACTCGGATTCCACTAAATTCTGATGGGCTAGAATTCACTCTAATGGTCCTGTGGCTACCGCTACAATTCTTACTGAACACGAGCGGGATTACCTTCACTCGTTCATGTCAGCCTTCCAAAAGGGTTCCCCTAGGAACCCTACACCGCTTTATGTTCCCCCAATGGTTCTCCCAATGGAACTCGCCAATGATCTTTCCAAGGATTTTGAATTCGGTTGAATTGTTTCTTCAAGGATTCTTTGGATAGACAAGGGTTCATATTCTCCATAGAAAAGAATTCAAAGATTTGGTGGTAGGGTTTATGTGGTCCTTGAGCATGGCCCTTAACCCTGTATATGGCCCTTAGATGTATATGTGACAAATAAAGGCTTTTATGAAAAAGACGATAAATGCTTTTCTTCTAAGGTTAAACCTAGCGTGTAGATCAAGCCTTGTCCATTTCTAAGCATTACGCCAGAACGCCAGGTAACGGATCCAGAGTACCCAGGGTTACCATCAACACTTCCACTGCCACTCTGACCGGAATGGTGCGGGCACAAAACACGCATGGGATTGTTATCTTGACTTTGGAACCGTACACTGTTTTACGGTTTAATGGTCCCCCAAAGCCAAAGTATTTTCAAAGGATATCGATGAAGACTGAGATTAAGATATTCCTTTATTAAGATGAATTCTTCAGACGCTACGCTATTGCACTGCACAGCTCAAAAAAAAGAAGACGCGTTCATCCGGAAATTCTCAATGCACAGGTCCTCTGTGAAAACGCGCACTATTACCTACCAGGACAAGGGTTTGACTTTGAAAATGATAGCTCGGTGTTTAGACACCAAAAACGGGGTTTTTTTCGGGAGGGGGCGGGGCCACTGGCACACGTGACATCAAATTATCCAGCGTTGAGCCGAGTTTT
>JACRUU010000026.1:15311397-15323897 GCA_030449085.1 Kryptopterus vitreolus
ATATATATATACATATTTTTTTTTTTCTTTTTTTTTTTTCTCCAAAGTAGCTGCAAAAACAAAATATTACACATATTTATTACAGATATTTCTGCAAAATATCAGACCTAAATAATAACTCCTACAACTTCTATTTGTTTGCTTGTTGTTTGCCATTAGCGTTTACTCCATTGGTTCAGAATGCAGACAAAAAAAAACCCACAATAATTATAATAGTAGTAGTAGTAGTAGTTGTTGTTGTTGTTATTGTTGTTTAAAAATAACTGTACAGCAGCAGGTAATAACGCTTTCAGTCCATGTGACCGTCAGTCTCCGTTCACAGACAGCTGTCAGAAATCTTTAATCATTATTTAGGTTGTATATTTTTGTCCTCTATAGGCTCTGTGGACACCAACACAACAACTCACACTTCATATTCATCACTACAATCCGTACTATCTTTCATTCCTGTATGATGCCCTCTGACTGTTACATTTCCCCCAGTTATACACCCCGATCCCCCTCACACTCCGGTCGTAGACGATAACGCGTGTCGTTATTCTTTATTTCAGTGTTTGCTTCGTTTGCTTTCTGTCGCCTGTCTCACTTTCCCCTTCTGCAGCTCACTGGCTCCCCCTCCCTCCTCCTGACCACCTCTCCCTCTCTCCCTCTCTCTCTCTCTCTCCTCGCGTTCGGCCCGGCCCCCCTCCCCTAACGCAATCTGCATACAGAGACATTTGTCATCATTAGCCCTGCTCCGACAGTTGGCACCCGGCACCTCAGATCTCGAGAACTTGCAATTATGAAGCCTTCATCTCGTATTTGGGTTACACGGCCTAATTTCATCATGGGCTTCATCCGCCACCATTTCATTACCTCGAGCCCCCCAACCTGGTGCACGTAGCAGCCTCGCTCTCCTTCTCTATTTTCTCCTCCTTTTTTCCTTTTTGTTTTCCCTCCTTCCGTAGAGAACCGATACAAGGGGGCGGCGTCCATTAACGCGAAACGCATCTCGGCCATCGTCCACGCCGTTTTTATTTCCGCGTATCACCGGGTCAGCGGGCCGATGATTACAAAGCTCGCCCTCTAGACTCGAGCCGCCTCTCGCAAGCATTAAGATTAATCGCGTCGTTGAGTGTTTTTTTTTTTTTTTATTCCGCATCGGCAACGAACGTATTTTTTTTACGTTATGTTGTAAATTTGAAAGGAAGATAAAAGTAATAATAATAATAATAATAATATTATTATTATTAATAATAATAATAATAATAATAATAATGGACCCGCGCTTGGAAGCCGTGTCGAGCATTGCGTATGGAAGTATGGAAGCGGAAGATTCGTGAGCACAATCTTTCTTTTTTCCTTTCTCTTTCGCTTCTTCTCCGAGCACTTAAAGAGCAGTAAAGTTAATTTGTGTGCTCAAGGTTGGGCTTTTTATAGAGGTGGTTTAAGCACATATGGCTTTAGCTTTGGCGAGCTGCTCCGAACATGGCTCCGGCCTCCGAAATGTGCGCCTCGGGCTGTTTTGTCCTCGGCTACCAACCACCCCATGGGAGGAGGTCGCTAATGCGGCATGGAAACTAAAACAAATGGAGGGACTGGATCGCCGAAGGTTGGGGGGGGGGGGGGGGTGGGTGCGGCTGACAGGCAGGAGGCACAAGGAAATTAACTGGGAGTCCTGCGGTGCGGCCATATTGCCTGGAATAACCGAATTCGCCTCGGCTATGAAGGGGGGAAAAAAATAATTCCCGATGCCGATTCTCCCATCCAGTAGTTGAAAAGGATATGTCATAATAAGTGTCCGTCTTGTATAATACGATCTCTCGCCACGCCGGGGCTCCATGCTAATATTCGCCGCTCTCCAACAACGAGGCCCTTAATCTGATTTATATTCCACTACGCCACTCCATTAAATCCACTTGATAATCTGCGCCGTGACCCAGCGACGCCTTTTGGCGACGATCCATTTTTTTTCTTCGTTTTTTTTTTTTTTTTTTTTTTTACGAGCACAAAGAAAGTAAAAAAAAATAAAAAATGAGGACGATGGGACTGGCACAAAGAACCGTCCCTGTGTGATGATGGAATATGGCCACAATGACCTCTTTTTGTCAATGAATAATAGGATTATTAACACAGGCGTGTTCAAAATGGCTATTAGCTTCAATTAGACGGGGCGACGACGACGACGACGACGGCAGCGGGGGAAAAAAAAAACTCCGGATACGCTTTAATCCTTCGCTGCGAATTTTTTCCAAGGTGCAAAATGGGCTGGAAATGACACAGCGTGGGAAGCGATCAAAACGCTCGGGATGACACAAATGACGGGTTCTTCCATAGAAAGTACATCTAGGCAGCGAAATAGACTTGATATAGTGTCTAACTTTTAAATTAAAAAAAAGTAGAAGGGGGTTGTCATTTAGCACTAATTAGACCAAAAACAAGCACATTTCTCCTTATAATGAACTATTTATTGGATTCATTTTACACATGACTGTGGTATAATACTGTATCCTGGACTTTATTTATCATTGTCACACAAAAACGATAATTCAAGCAGTAATTTGTTGCCTTTCTGGCTTCGGAAATCGTCCCGCACAATGTGGTTATTATATCGCGATCTGCAGTTGCATTTCATGACCACACGGGAAAAAAAAAAGGGTTGGATTTTTATTGCGAATGTTCGTGTCGACCCGGCGTAAGGTTATATGAACCCCTGCTTCAAAAGGTTCTTTTGGGACGGTTAAGTGTGGTGTCACATGCCAATTCTGGTTGTTTGACAAGAGCCATTACGAGTGGAGCGAAATGCCCTGACAAGAGGGATCATCCGAACGAGGCCAGAAGAAAAATGAAGAGATCACTGGGGAGGAAACTCGAGAACAAAGGGGCCTTCAGCCAGCTAAAACGTGTCCTCGGTCATATGCTTGTGCAACCCGAGCAGAAAGCCAGACTCGTTGTATTGATTTACGCCATCGCTCGAGTCGGAAATAGCGTCCGAGCCGTAAAACGCCCCCCTTGTCGTGGAGACGCCGGACGCTGTAGGACACACGGCGAGCTATGTTATGGAGATGTAAAAAAAAAAAAAGAACGAAAGGGGAGGGGGGGGGGGGGGGGCGAGGTCAAGGGGGAGATGAAGTGGTGTCCGGGCCAGCTTTGAAAAGCGCAGATGAGTTATACGCCACTTACTGTTTGATGCGTTCGGTAAACTGCGGGGAAAAAATTTCGGAAAGTGTGCTTTGATGCGGTTTGCGTTAACGTAGCTCTCTGTACGGATTACTGTTGTCAAATTCGTACAGGATTAATGAATTGTAATGTTGAATATCAGGGTCAACGATATGTCCTGACATGACGCTGTATGGACTCTCGGACTGGGGTTCAGGGAAATACCATTAAAAGGTAAAATATGGGGGCGGGGTTGTGGGGGGTGGGGGTTATTCTTTCTGGTCCTTCTTTTTCCTATTAATATTAATGTTTTATTATTATTATACTATTATTATTATTACTATCTACTCTGGAATGAGGGTTGAGAAGATTCCGGAGTATAATTATGGAACACAAGGTGTAAAGAGGGAAGATGGGATGCCAATCCATTACAATAATAATAATAATAATAATAATAATAATAATAATAATAATAAGGGGCACGGTGGCTTAGTGGTTAGCACGTTCGCCTCACACCTCCAGGATCCGGGGTCGATTCATGTCTCGGCCATGTGTGTGTGGAGTTTGCATGTTCTCCCCGTGCCTCAGGGGGTTTTTCTCCTGGTTCTCCGGTTTCCCCCCCGGTCCAAAAACATGCACGGTAGGTTGACTGGCACTTTGGAAAATTGGCCCTAGTGTATGAATGTGTGTGTGAATGTGTGTGTGTGTGCCCTACGATGGGTTGGCATTCCATCCAGGGTGTATCCTGCCTTAATGCCCATAGATGCCTGAGATAGGCACAGACTCCCCGTGACCAGAGGGAAGATCGAATAAAGTGGTAGAAGATGAAAAAAAAAGGATAATAATAATAATAATAAGCAAAATCAAAGTGTGGTGTACCTAATGCGTACAAATTTAAAAGAAGCGCTCTCATTATGAACATTTAATGAAGCTTTTATACGAAATTGCGTTCTTTAAAATTGACTTCTTTTTGGCGACACAATAAAATCAAAATGCATAAAGAAATAAATAGATGAAAACAAAAACAAAAAAACAGTACTGTGATTTGCGGTGAGAAGCAGAAACAGGCCGTGTGTACACCTGTTATACATTTCGCTTCATGAAGCAATTGGGTTCTAATATGTGATCTCCGTCCAAAAGCAGCAGAGAGCTATTAATTATGGCTGGCAAACTTCATCGACGCTGACCACGCCAAGCAGGAAACGGCGAAGGCCAACCGAATACAGAGCACAAGCGCCAGACAGTGACCGGAGCTCGGCTTTTAGAGACGCACTGGTCGCGCTGACTGGGAATATAATAATGGCTTCGTGCCTCATTTCAAATGTGTTCATCCTTCATTCACACAGTCATCCATTCATTCAGTGTGAGTAATCACTTCATCCAGGTCAGGGTCATGGCAGAATCACTTCCAACAAATATTTGCAGGAACTCATTTGCATATTCAATGATGTCACATGATGGCCTGTAAATTATATCAAAATATTATTCAATTTCTGCTGATGCATGGCATTTTTAATGCATTATTTCCCATTAACTATTTAATTATTTAATTAATTAAGTAATTGATTAATTAATTAATTAAGGCTAAATATTCTAAGGTATTATTCTACTTTATATTTTCACATCTATTAATTTTAATAATAATAATGAATGAATGAATTTGATCCATAAGCATATATATATATATATATATATATATATATATATATATATATATATATATTATATATGTATAAATATTTTTTCATAATTTTTAAAACGTACCAAATGAATGAATTGTTGTGTAATAATAATAATAATAATAATAATAATACACACATACATACATACATACATACATACATACATACAATATTGCTGCTTCCAAAAGGGTATGTATGTGTATGTGTATATATATATATATATATATATATATATATATATATATATATATATATATATATATATATATTCAAATCCATATTTCAGTGTTATTATATAAATAAAATATCTGAGAATTGTCTTGAATTGGTTGATCAAACCCGAATGTGAATCTTTGTTCATCAGCACCAGTTTCTCTCTCTCTCTCCAGTGTATGTGCGTGTATGTGTGTGTGTGTGTGTGTGCGTGTGCGTGCGCGCGCGCTTGTGTGTGTGTGTGTGTGTGTGTGTGTGTGTGTGTGTGTGTGTGTGTGTGTGTGTGTGTGTGAGTCTGAGCGTAGCGAGTATATCGGTGGAGCTGCAAAGCCGTAAACAGGCCTTTAAGAAGAGCTGAAGCAAATCCAGCTCATGGTTGGTTGGAAACATTTTGAGCGTCTTTCACAAACACACACACACACACACACACGCACATATACACACATATACAGACAGACACACACACACACACACACACACACGCAGGGGGACATAGAAAAGGCTGAACACAGCTGCAGCATCATTCAGTGTTTTCAGGATGACGGAGTGTGTGCTTTGCTTGTAGCCTGATTTAAGCCACAAAGCGACCTTGAAATATCCCAATCTAATTTGGTTAAATGCGAATAGAAGCAAACCCGGTTAGCGGGGAAAGACGCAGGAAATGATCTCGGAAAAAAAGGAGAAAAATACTAAATACTATTTTTAAATAATAAAATACTAACTACGTACTTATTTAATAAAATACTAACTAAGTATATTACAAATGTAAATATTCTCTAGTTCGGGCATTTGACTACTACGGTCAAATGAAGTAGAACATATTTAGATTTGTAATTTTGATATAATAAATTAAGCCAAATTCCCCACGCAAATAATGTAAATTATTTACAACAGTTAAATAATATAATAATGACGTGATTCGTACTGTAACCGTTTTTTTTATTATTATCATTATTAGTATTATTGTTGTTATTGCGTTATTGTTATTGTTGTTCTTTATTTCTTTCTTTTGTATACAGTCGCACTATTCCCGAATTACCCAACAAGTACAATATGACAATACTGAGTGGAATTCATATAGAAATTTGCAAGTCGAATTGAAATTTTAAATTCACAGATTCGTAATCAACACGTCAGTCAAAGCACACAACAGCACACACACACACACACACACACACACACACACACACACACACACACACCACGCATGACACATAGACACGTTATCAAAACTGATGCTGTGATGTTTTACGCGATGAGCTTCATATCAAAACGCCTTTTACCCGCTAAATGAAACGTAACATGTTCTAAACAAAACACTGGGAATTGTGATAAATAAAAATAAATACAATTGTCATTTTATCACAATGAACTCAACATGTAATTTGTAAAGGGTTAAATAAGGAATATTTATAAGGAATATTTAAATAAGGAATATTTAACCCCGACAAACCGGTGATGCGACTCATTATTATTCCTGCGATTTTGTAATATTTGAGCTTCAGGTTGTTATTAACACACTCTAATATAAGAATAAGAATAAGAATAAGAGCTTATTTCTAAACGGACCATAAATGCCAAGCTTTATAACCTCGGCGCGTATTAATGTAAAATAGTGGAAAAGTAATTAGTGTTAAAAAAAAGAAAATGCATCACTTTCTGATCTCATTTCTATGCTAATTGTTTGTCCGTTAATGCAAGAAACACGTTTTGTTGGAAATCAGAAGTAACGCAAAAAATAATAATATATATATATATATATATAGATATATATAGATATACGATATATATATATATATATATATATATATATATATATATATATATATATACATAAAAATGGTGTAAATGTAAACGAAAATGAAAAGACGCACTGAGAGGGAAAAAAAATAGAGAATATATGCAAATGGAGAGTAATAAGTGCATTTGTTAAATAATATAATAATAATAATAATAATAATAATAATAATAATAATAATAATAATAATAATAATAATAACAATAATAATAGTAATAATAATAACTAATAATAATCTACATAAAAATTAAAAAACCTGATTTCTTTTTTTCTCTCCCCATTTTCTCTCTTTCTTTCTTTCTTTCTTTCTCTCTCTCTCTCTCTTTCCCAGCCCATAGTATATCCTATAGGTGTTTCCTGTCCTAGAGTCCTGGAGTCGCGGCTCCGTTTAAATTTTCGACTCCTATAAAAGCCGAACATTTAATCCGCCGTCCATGATGAAGCCCCGAAAGCGGTGACGCATCGCGCCGTCATTGGACGCCCTTGAAAACCCCTCCCTTTATAATTTCACTGGAGCGCGGGGTGTGTGCGCGGAGACCTGAATCACACCGACGACACCGGTTAGGCGAGGATATACACACACATACACACATATACACACGCGCGCGCTTACACACTTATCCACGCTCACGCATGCACACGCATATACACACACGCGCACACACGGTTCCGCAAGCAGTGTGTGCGCACGCAGCACTTTCCGGGGGAAGGAAAAAAAACAAAACAACAACAACGACAAAACAAAAACAACAACTGCGTGGAGGAAAATTGTGCGACGGGACGGGAAAAATCCGACGGGATGTGTTCTGGTGACTGATGCGCTCGGAGACGGTGTGTGTTTGCGAATCAACACCGATGGACTTTTAATCCCTGCGACCAACGAGGACATACTGGGGTCCCACACCCCCTCCCTCCATACACACTTATTATTATTCTTTTTTATTTCTTGTTGCTAAAAACGCAAAGCGGATGATTTAAGTCTCAGCGCACGCGTGTGCCGGGAGCACAGTTATATCAGGCTTGTTTTTGTTGTTTGTTTTTTTTTGGAAACTTTTTCTGCTCTTATTAGGTCCCCTTTCTTCTCTAGCATTGGCTCCCGTGCAAACAGCCGCGTTGGATCCGTCGGGTTACTGCGAGCCTCCGGTGTACAACCCGGACCTCTGCCCCAACATGATCGCCGCGCAGGCCAAGCTCGTGTACCACCTGAACAAGTACTACAATGAGAAGTGCCAAGCGCGCAAGGCGGCCATCGCCAAGACCATCCGCGAGGTGTGCAAGGTGGTGTCGGATGTGCTCAAGGAGGTCGAGGTGCAGGAGCCGCGCTTCATCAGCTCGCTTAACGAGCTCGACAACCGGTTCGAGGGCCTCGAGGTGGTGTCGCCGACCGAGTTCGAGGTGGTGCTCTACCTCAACCAGATGGGCGTCTTCAACTTCGTGGACGACGGCTCGCTGCCCGGCTGCGCCGTGCTGAAGCTGAGCGACGGCCGCAAGCGCAGCATGTCCCTCTGGGTGGAGTTCATCACCGCCTCGGGATACCTGTCGGCGCGCAAGATCCGCTCGCGGTTCCAGACGCTGGTGGCGCAGGCCGTGGACAAGTGCAGCTACCGCGACTCGGTCAAGATGGTGGCGGACACGAGCGAAGTCAAGCTGCGCATCCGGGACCGCTACGTGGTGCAGATTACACCGGCGTTCAAGTGCACGGGGATTTGGCCGCGCAGCGCGGCGCACTGGCCCCTGCCGCACATCCCGTGGCCGGGTCCGAACCGCGTAGCCGAGGTCAAGGCCGAGGGGTTTAATCTGCTCTCCAAGGAGTGCTACTCGCTGAACGGAAAGCAGAGCTCGGCCGAAAGTGACGCCTGGGTGCTGCAGTTCGCCGAAGCCGAGAACAGGCTGTTGCTCGGCGGATGCAGGAAGAAGTGCCTGTCGCTGCTCAAAACCCTGCGCGACCGGCACCTCGAGCTCCCCGGCCAGCCGCTCAACAACTACCACATGAAGACCTTGGTTTCCTACGAATGCGAGAAACACCCACGCGAGTCGGACTGGGACGAGAACTGTCTGGGGGACCGACTAAACGGCATCCTGCTGCAGCTCATTTCGTGCCTGCAGTGCCGCCGGTGCCCGCATTACTTCTTGCCGAACCTCGACCTGTTTCAGGGCAAACCGCACTCGGCGCTCGAAAACGCCGCCAAGCAGACTTGGAGGCTTGCAAGGGAGATCCTGACCAACCCGAAAAGTCTGGAGAAGCTTTGAGGTAAAGCAGAGACGCGAGATATTATATCCACATGTACTGTCTGGAGTGAAAAAAAACAAACAACAACAACAACAACAAAAGAAAAAAGAAAGAATACATGAAATTCTAGGGGTAGAGGCGGGTTCGGTATTACCGCCTGCCTGAAGTTTGGAAGTTTGTTACAGGCGAAAAGCCTGGACATAAAATAAAATAAAATAAATAAAAAAAAACAAATAACTTTCACTGATCTCTAAATATCACCTTTGTTTTTTTTTTAAATGTGTCTTTCTAAAGATTATTTTAGATATCACTGTCTAAAATAGTTTTTGTCGCTCATGTCATGAAATTCCTCTTCTATTTTGTGGTTTGTGTTGCTCACACGCGAGCAAAAAAAAGAAAAAAAATGTAACAACAATCAAAATGTTTATTTGGCTATTTATCAGTGTTATATATCTATTTTTCTTATCGAGCCGTCAAAAGACAACAAAAACTTTTACACGCCTCATAAACGGTTATGATTTTTCCCCCACCGTGAAGAATTAGACAAAAAAATATGTACATTTTTATACTGTAAATACACACATTTGGTAGATTGTGATTCCGCTGGTCTAAAAAAAATTGTGAATGTTGTCCTGTGACATGTAAAATAGAAGTTTAATTCCACCTAATTTTTTATGATGATGATGATGATGATGATGATGATGGTTATTATTATTATTATTATTATTATTATTATTATTATTATTATTACTATTATTACATTCGCGTGAATTATTTCTGATATATAAAAAAACGAAGAAATCCCATTATAGCTCCGCAGTGATAGTTTGACTATTGTTCAATGGCGAATGCCTCATTTTTGTTAGTTTACATTTTGGTGGTACTATCTGTTACATTTCTTTTAGACATTCCATATAAATACTTGAATTCTTATTTAAAGTATAATCCACCTCTCTTTTTTATTTTTTGTTTGTTTGTTTGTTTTTTATTGTTTTTTGTTTTCTTGTTCTACCTTGCTTAATGAGAAAAGCTAAAAAATGAAAATATTGATTATATATGCGGAAGAAAATATACCTGAGGAAAAAAAAACAAAAACAATGCACTTGAGATACACTGGAATATAAACATTGTGATTTGATTTGATTTTTTTAACACTTCTGTCTCTGGGTTTATTTAAAGAGTTAATAAAAAAAACAAAGACAGGATATTCGTGTGCCAGTTATGACTAATTGTTGTTGTTGTTATTATTATTATTATTACTATTTTACATTGAGTTGTTTGGAAATTATTTTCGGATTGAATGAATACTAGAAAGAGTTTAGAGAAACTTACAGTAAAAGGTAAAGAATACAAACATTTTCTGTAGTACGCGAATTGCTGCTATTCAAGTCAAATATTCAGGCCATTATTTTTACTGGTATTGTTATGACTTGCGACATATATTGCCACTTAATTCTTGACGTATTATACCAATTATGCTTAATAGAGTATTTTGTAATATAGTAAAATATTGGAAGAGTCCAAATGTAAACATTGTAGCCTTAATCCAAAGCTATTTTGTTTGCTTTTTGATCAATTACAAAAACACGCTACCACAATTTTAGGTTATTACTATTATTTGCGTTTTACCTCTGCTAGATTCAGATAGTTAGATTCCAGTATTGTGTGTGTGTGTGTGTGTGTGTGTGTGTGTGTGTGTGTGTGTGTGTGTGTGTGTGTGTGTGTGTGTGTGTGATTTTCTGAAATGCAAAAACACACTTTCTCGTACATGATCCGTGCTTTCTGACATAGAGCCCGCGTGGTGCGTTCGACAAAATAAACATGAATTAAGACCCGAACCGTCGTAAATAAAGCGGTAAAAGCAGTAAAACACTCCAGCCTACTCTCGGATCGGTGCGTTTGAAGGCGGGATCCTCTTCATCCACCTCGAAATAGATTTCGCTTGTAGTGATGGAAAGCGTCCCGCGGGCCACCAATACGGGGGCTACTAGCTGGGCGGGGGTGCTCATGAGCACAGGGCCTGCAAAGCGCGCACACACACACACACACACACACACACACACACAATTATTAGTAGAGTCCATCAACTGTAGATAAGGGCTAACAATATGTTCCTATACATTCATATACGTCGCAAAACCTACTCGAGATACCTGTATGTTTTTATATATATATATATATATATATATATATATATATATATATATATATATATATGGTCATTTATTTGATGGCGGTTATCGATCTCTAGCTACTTCTTTCTCGTTGCAATACAAGCCATTATTGTATTTACTAGTCCGAAAGCAGCGTGTGATTCAACTCGTGATTTACTTTTAAAACGACGCATTTCGTTTCATTTCTTCTCTTACAATGTAGCAATGCAATTTACAAAGCGGTTTTGAATAAATATTTAAATGGAAATAAAAATCAGAAAATAATTTTTAAATAAACGAAAGCCTGAATAAAAATGTGAATATAAATCACTTTAATTAATTAACTAACAGACAAAAACAATTAGCGCATCTATTTATAAAATAAAACTATAAATATATACATAACTAAAAACAAACTACATTATTATTTATTATTATTATTATTATTATTATTATTATTATTATTATTATTATTATTATTCGGGTGAAATATGTCATATCATTTGCTACTAGCTGGACTGGGGTGCTCACGAGCACAGGGCCTGCAAAGCGCGCGCGTGCGCGCGCGCACACACACACACACACACCACACACACACACACACACACACACACAAATTATTAGTAGAATCCATCAACTGTAGATAAGGGCTAACAATACCTTCATGTACATTCATGTACATCGCAAAACGTATTCGAGATAGCTGTATGGTATATATATATGGTCATTTATTTATTTATTTATTTATTTATTTAGCTGTCGGTGCGAATTCCGTTTCCTCCTGTAAATCTGCATCTCAGTTGCTGCAGAAACCTCGGACGCGCCTCGATGTTTTGGAGGGAAGCAGCATGATTTTGAGGACAGGGGCAGCAGGACCTCCATCCAGGCCGCAAATCAGGAAATACGCTTCTATTACGGCGCTAATAAGCCTCCTAATCACATCAGTGGTGTAGATCAAACCCCCGTCACGAGACAAACCCAAACACTCCAAATTGACCTTGCTAAACATTCGTTCGGCGGCTTTTTTTCGACCTGCTGATAAACGAGGAGGGAAGGAGGACATCTCTTTCTCTCCATCTCTCTATGTATATCTCTCCATCTTTCAATTTCTCTCTATCGCTTTCTTTCTTTTACCTCCCCCCCCTCCTCCCCCCATTATTCTGGTCTCTCTCCGATTTGGGGATCTCGGTATTGATCGTTGAACTCCAGAGAGCCACTTTAATGTCTCATCAATCTTAATCTGGAGTCCTCAGACAATTATAGCTGATACTGTAGCGAGATTACAG
>JACRUU010000026.1:15326397-15346397 GCA_030449085.1 Kryptopterus vitreolus
TATCTATCTATCTATCTATCTGTCTATCTGTCTATCTATCTATCTATCTATCTATCTATCTATCTATCTATCTATCTATCTATCTATCTATCTATCTGTCTATCTATCTGTCTGTCTGTCTGTCTGTCTGTCTGTCTGTCTGTCTGTCTTCCTGCCTGCCTGTCTCTCTCTGTCCGTCTTTCTGTCTGCTTCTCTCTCTCTCTCTCTCTGCCTGTCTGTCCATACAATTATCTATACATCTTTCCATCTTTCTATCTATATATCCATCCATGCATCTATCTATCTATCTATCTATCTATCTATCTATCTATCTATCTATCTATCTATCTATCTATCTATCTATCTATCTATCTATCTACTATCTATCTGTCTGTCTGTCTTCCTGCCTGCCTGTCTCTCTCTCTGTCTGTCTTTCTGTCTCTCTCTCTCTCTCTCTCTACCTGTCTGTCCATACAATTATCTATACATCTTTCCATCTTTCTATCTATCTATATCCATATATCCATCTATCATCTATCTATCTATCTATCTATCTATCTATCTATCTATCTATCTATCTATCTATCTATCTATCTATCTATCTATCTATCTGTCTGTCTGTCTGTCTGTCTGTCTGTCTGTCTGTCTGTCTGTCTGTCTGTCTGTCTGTCTGTCGGTCGGTCGGTCTGCCTCTCTCTCTATCTCTCTCTGTCTGTCTGCCTGTCTCTCTCTCTCTCTCTCTCTCTCTCTCTCTCTCTCTCTCTCTCTCTCTCTCACACTGTCTGTCTGTCTATATATACCAATCGTCTACTGGTGCTAAATTGAAATCTAAATTTTTTTGACATAAGGCGATTTTGTAGTCGGCTTGTGTCGACGATGATGAAGGTGATGGTTATTGTGATGGTGATGGTGATGATGATAATGGTGATGATGATAATGGTGATGGTGATGATGGTGATGATGATGATGATGATGGAGGAAATCTTTTTGGGAGAAACAGAGTTCATGAGTGAGGTTAAAATGGCTGGAATGTACTTGTTGAAGGTTTTGCAGTATAGGAGACCTGAGTCACACGAGTCAGCACACCTTTACAAAGTTATTTGAGAAATATTTCTCCACCACAGTGTGGATTAACACAGTTACGCCGTCTTCGTCTTTCCATCCGTTCGGCTTTCGTTCAACGCAAGAACCGGATTTACTTTTCAGCACTACCTCCGGAGGAAAAAAAATCTGCTTGAAGGGAAAAGGGCACGGAGTTTCTCGCCACATGAAAAATTCATGAGCCGTAAATAGAAACTCGGTCCGCTGGCCGATTTATAATCCCTGTGATTGCACTACAGCAAACATTTAAAGAATTTATGGACTGTGAAGGTAGTGAAGTGAAGCAACTTTATAATACGTACATTATATACCCTCGCGTGCAAGTGCACACGCAAGCCTTACAGGCTCCTCTGGAAGCACTCCTTCCCTTCTTTCTGTTCTTGCAATAAAAGATGTGTATTAATAGCGTTTATACGTCGTAGATGAACTTTGGATAACTTACCTGTCGAGGAGGAAAAAAAAGAGACAGAACGTACAGTATAAGCGCTGAACTTCCTAAGCTGGCACGCGAGGTTCAACAGAGCTGCTATTAAACCGAGAGAGAGAGAGAGAGAGAGAGAGAGAGAGAGGGAGAGAGGGGGAGCGAGAGAGAGAGAGAGAGGGAGAGAGGAAAAGTGGAGAGGAGAGAGAGAGGGAGTTTGGACGACATGACTTCTGGCAGCTGAGACACAAACGGACGCACACAAACAAGCCGAAGTGCAGAGCGTGAAGAACTTATTGTGTTGTTTAATATATTCGAGTGTGTGTTGTGTGTGTGTGTGTGTGTGTGTGTGTGTGTGTGTGTGTATAATTCTGAACATGTTACTTGCAATATCTGCTGTACAGTATCTATCTACATCAATCTATCTATCTGTCTGTCTGTCTATCTAGCTGTCTGTCTGTGTCTGTCTGTCTGTCTATCTATCTGCCTGTCTGTCTGAGCTATCTATCTATCTATGCATCTATCTCTATCTATCTATCTATCTATCTATCTATCTATCTATCTATCTATCTATCTATCTATCTATCTATCTATCTATCTATCTATCTATCTATCTATCTATCTATCTATCTATCTATCTGTCCATCTATCTAGCCATCGAGCTGCCTGTCTGCCTATCTGTCTGTCTGTCTGTCTCTATCTATCTATCTATCTATCTATCTATCTATCTATCTATCTATCTATCTATCTATCTGCTGCCATCTATCTAGCTATCGAGCTGCCTGTCTGCCTATCTGTCTGTCTATCTATCTATCTAGTCTATCTATCTATCTATCTATCTATCTATCTATCTATCTATCTATCTATCTATCTATCTATCTATCTATCTATCTATCTATCATCTGTCTAGCTGTCTGTCTGTCTGTTATATATATATATATATATATATATATATGTGTATGTGTGTATGTGTGTATGTGTGTGTGTGTTTTGCGTATATGTGTGTGTGTGTGTGTACATATAAAAAAGGTACACTGTAGTTAGTGTGAACAGATGTATGCTAACGTAGCATTGCCAGGCCGTAAACGTTAACCAGCTGCGACCGCTAAACCAGAAAATGATACGCATCTGATCCGATTATTGAATCAATTGTACGCTTTTTTTTCCCCGTCTCGTAATATATGATAATACGAGAGTTTTATCACAAAACAAATGTTCGAGAGAGAAAGGGAAATAAAAGAACGAGAAGAGAAAATCTTCAATTTCCGTCTTCCTTCATTCGTTATTATTTCACACGAACAGTCTAATTTAGGGATTTGCATGATTAATGTCTCCCACCGGAGTCCGTCTTATTTTTAAAAAACAGCTCGACTCTGGAGATAGAGACCCGTGCAGGGAAATGTGCTGAAAGGGGAAATGGGGGGGGGGGGGGGGGGGGGGGGGGTGGTGGGTGCGGGGGGGGGGGGGGGTGCGTAATCCCAAAACAGGAGAAAAATCAGCAAGAGAGGAATGATGGATAAACAAACATTCAACAGCCCCGAGAGAACATCAGAGGAACACAGTCCAGAGCAACACACACTGCTCAAGACTGTCAAACATATCATAACAACAAGCTTCAACTGCAGCGTAAATCACTCTGACTCCACCCATCCGCTTCTAACCACCTCGGATTCGCTCGCTGGTCACGTTAAAAAGGAAATCCGCTAGTCATCCGCGATCCTCTCTGACAAGGAGAGAGAGAGAGAGAGGGGGGGGTATATTGACAGCCATATTCTCTGTCCCCCAATCAGATCAGGTAAAGTGGTGTTATTTAGAAATATACTGTATGTAAGTATGGAGGATTTGTAATAAACATCATTACTATGATCTCCAGTTTAACAGCACACACACACACACACTGCAATTAAAGCTAAATGAAATAGATCTTTATAAAACAGTCCTTCTTCGTCCTTCTTAAATAGTAGTAAAACGCATAACGCAAAGCAGGTGTGAAATAAATAAACAAGCAAACTAATACACACACGGCATGTTCTGTCCACACCCGTACAACTGCCACTTCAATATGAAGCGACGCATTATTATTATTATTATTATTATTACTATTATTATTATTATTCTTATTATTATTATTATTATTATTATGATATATATTATTCTTCCTTTTACGCTCCTACTCGTCTTAATTCCAGTTCATCACAATAGAAAAGAAAAGTTGCTTTTTTTTTACATTTTATCTGAAGAATGAAACTTCTTCACATTCATATACACAATCAAACAATATAACGCCATCACAGAAAATGAAATGTGATGTTCATTGTGTGACTGAACGAAGGAAGGAAGGAAGAAAAAAGAAAGAAAGAAAGAAAGGAAAAAAAAAGAAAGAAAGAAAGAAAAAGGAAAGAAAGAAGGAAAGAAAGAAAGAAGGTAAAAAGAAAGTAGAAAGAAGAATAAAAGAAAGAAAGAAAGAAAGAAGTAAAGAAATGAATAAGAAGAACGAAATAAGAAAGAAATTAAGGCAGAAAGAAAAGAAAAGAAAGAAGAATAAGTGAAAGTAAAATAAGGAAATAAGGAATAAAAAAGAAAGGGGGTAAGAAAAATGGAAGGAAAAAAATAAAGAAAGACAGGAAGGAAGGAAAGGAGGAAAAGAGACAGAAAGACAAAAGAGAAGGAAGGAAGAACCATAAAGGAAAGAAAGAAAGAACGAAGGAGAAAGAAAGAAGAAGGAAGCAAAAGAAGAAAGGAAAATGAAGGAAAGAAAAGAGAAGAGAGAACAGAATGATATAAGAAGAACGGGAAAAATAAAGAAAGGTTAAAATTTAAGGAATAAACTAATACCCTAGGAAATAATAAAAATAATATTGCCAAATATTTAAGAACACAGTAAATATTGAAGAATATAATAAATATAAGATATAACATAAAGAAATAACCTAATATAATAAGGATATAAGATATAAATTAAGGAAAGAAATAATCAAAAAATAAAGGCAGAATATATAATATAAAAAGAAAGGAACTGTAAAGACATGAAGGAAGGTACCTAGATATAGGAACTGTTTAAATTGTAAAATGGTAGAAAAAGAGGTGTAAAAAGATGGGATGGGAAAGAATTGATTTGGTTTATTAATGTGTTTCTGTGTAATGTATTTTGCATAACAATGTGATAAATATATATCTTCATATCTTATATCTATATATATATATGTACTTAAATAATTAAAAGGTTTCAAATTACAAATGTAAATGAAGGAAAGAACAAGATTAAGAGAGAACAGAATGATATAAAAGAAGAAGGTTGAATTAATTATTATTTTCCTTTGGATGTTGCCCACATATTTATCAAACCAACACACATGGTTAAGTTTACACACACACACACACACACACACACACACACACACACACACCAGCACACACACACATTGATAAGCAGTGGGAATGCTCAGTGGGAAGGACTGTTGGGGTTCCCCTCACCTGCCAGGTTGTCCACGTCCTTGTCCTGAAGCAGACTGACGGCGTCGTCTTCTCCCTCCAGCATCAGCTCGGCCTCGGGGCTCTGACTCACCACCGCATGGCCACGCAAACTCTTCCTGCCCTTTAACACGTCCTCGTCCTCGTGACCTGGAGAGACCAAACTTACTGTAAGAGGTTTTACAAAAAGCTCACCTGAGTGAGACGCGTTACAGTCGCATAGATCAGGATATAGATCATACTAATTATGACAGGAAGGAATGAAAAAAGGATGGATGGAAAGAAAGAAAGAAAGAAAGAAAGAAAGAAAGAAAAAAGAAAAAGAAAGGAAGAAAGGAAATGAAAGAAAAAAAAAGAAAGAAAAAGAAAAAAGAAAGGAATGAAACAGAAAGAAAGAAAGAAAGAAAGAAAGAAAAGAAAGAAGTGAAGGAAGGAAGAATGTAAGGAAAGAAGAAAGGTAGGAAGAAAAAAGAAAGGAAGAAAGGAAAGGAAAGAAAAGGAGCCAGGGAAAAGGAAAGGAAGAAAGGAAGAAAAAGAAGAAAAGGAAGGAAAGGAAAGGAAAAGAACAAAGTTATGAAGAAAAAGGAAAAAAAGAAAAGAAGTTTTGGTAAAAAAAAAATTAAACAATCTCCTCAAAGAAGGAAGGCTTACAAAGGAATTATCCCAAAAGGAAGGAAGGAAAGAAGAAAGAAAAAAGGAAAGAAGGAAAAGTTAGGACGAAAAAAGAAGGGAAGCAAGAAAAGAAAGAAAGAAAGAAAGGAAGGAGCCAAGAAAGGAAGGTACCTCCAAATAGAAAGAAAGAAGGGAGCAAATGAAGGAAGGAAAGAAAGAAAGAAAGGAAGGAAGGAAAGAAGAAATGTAGGAAGAAAAAAGAAAGAAAGGTAAATAAGAAAGAAAAGATAAGGAAAGGTGGAATCCAAAGAAAGAAAGGAGTGAAGGAAGGAAGGAAGAAAGGAAAGAAGAAAGGTAGAGAGAAAAAAGAAAGGAAAGAAAGAAAGAAAGAAAGGAGGGAAGGAAGGAAAAGAGAACAGAATAATAAATGAAGAAGGGAATAATTCCCACCAGATGAAATGATATATAATGTTATTACACTAGGCTCTGTAGTGTTTGTGTGCAGTGATTTTATACGTCTCTTGTAGGAAACACAATAATCCTGGTGTCAAAAAATAAATAAAAAACCCTCATCACGATAAAGTATTTCATCCGGAGCACAGAGGGTTACGGGGCCTTACTCAAGGGCCCAAGAGTGGCATCTTGGCAACTCCCACTTCCCCATTAGTTTGAAGCCAAAGAGAACCCGGAATATATAATCAGGACCATTCAGAATTGTAGGAAGACCATAAAATAAACAAATAAACATTTTATTACAATTTTCCAGTAGAAACGATGCTCGTGCCCACAAGGATTCCTGACTCTAGGCTTTGTTTACCCTGGAAGAAAAAGTCACTGATGGGCATCTTTCAACAAAACTTCCCCCTGTCATTAAGAAAATAAACACGGGGGGCGGCGACGTCTCAGAAAGGCCCCGGGACGGAAATCCAAAAGGGCAAAAGATTAGAAAAAGGTCCGGCGGTTTCACGTGACTCGGCGGAAGCACATGCGAGCTTTTTCGAACCCTCCCTAGTGGGCAGCTGTCATGTCAAAAGGGGGAAAGCTCGCTAGAGGATGGGAATTTTGGTGGGGAAAAGGGGCGTGGTCAAGAGTCCTTCAGTCACGGTGGTGTTTATTAAACGTAATGAAAAACACTCGTCCATTCAAAGACCATCCGAAGCCTTTCTTGTCGACATCTTTATAGAATCTATACAGTGCCTGTAAGCCGGTACGTTCACCAGGACGGGTTAAAAAAAAAACAAAAGAAAAGAAAGAAAGAATAAAAGGCTATTCAGATCCTCGGGAAAAAAAATTGTCGTCTTTAATTAGGCAGGAAAGCAGGGGAAAGACTGCAGGCGGGTCTGTCACACATCTCTTCGTCCGGGCGTCCGTGTGGATTTGTCTGCTTCAAGGTCAGGACAGAGGCGCTCAAGTAAAGACGAGATGGAAATGAAAGGAAAATGAAAGAGAGGAAAAAAAACGGAGGAAGGTTACACTCTTTTGACGTTTCTTTTCAAGAGGAGCCCGCCGAGGATTTCCCTCAGGTTCATATACAGTACCTCGTGTCATGGGGTGGATTTGACTGTCATTGTTTTGTGTTAGCTGAAAAGCTTTCATCAATGAGAAGGGAGGGGGGGGCTGTCAGGCGAGGGGGGTCAGGCGAGGGGGGGTCAGGGGAGGGGGGACTTTATAAACGATAAACGATAGTGATTGGAGACTAACAGTTAACCTCACACCACACAATGATCAAACGCTTCAGGGTGAAAATCCGGTATTCAAAAGAAAATGATCCGTGATATACACACAGACAGACAGACAGACAGACAGACAGACAGACAGACAGACAGATAGATAGATAGATAGATAGACAGACAGCTCAAAAAATAGATGGATAGATGAATAGACAGACAGACATATAGACAGACAGACAGAAAGACAGACAGACAGCTGCATAGTGTACAGCATCGTTAGGCTCAGAGTGCAGAATGAACCATGATACTGCGCCCATGGAGCACACAGAGTTACGGGGCCTTACTTAAGGGCCCAAGAGAGGCAATACCTGGCAATACCTGGGTTTGAACTCCAAACCTCCCAATATTTAACTCAGAGCTTTAACTACCCCATATCCCCCCCACCAGTTTGATGCCTGAAATAAATAAATATTTTATTACAATTCCACTTAGATTTTTAGATATTTTGTATAACTTGGGACCCTTAAGGGAGTTAAGGGCCTAAGAGTGGCAGCATGGCGATACTGTTGCTTGACCGACACCCCCCTCGCCCCGATGCCCATCCCCCACAACATTCTGATCAAAACCCCACAGCCAGATCCCACTGTGATCCCCTCACCTCCGTGATGAAGGCATATTTGCAGCAGTCGATGATCTAAGAAATAAAGCAGATCCCGAGAATGGGAAAACGAGCAGGAATGAATCGCGGTCATGAAAACCGACACCATTGTAGATGTTCACGAACGAAAGCACAACGATGTCCATTTGTCAACATTAGTAGCGAGGCGTGAAAAAAAAAAGGAAAAAAGATTCCGGATTTCGCTTTCGTTGCTGGAAACGAGCGTCGGGAATAAAACCAGACCCTGCCGGGTTGGGAGGGTCTGTGAAGGCTCAGGCCCATACCCACGGATCCACGCAGACAGGTAGAGAAGCCAGACGCAAGCAAAAGTCCGGCCACATCCCCCGCAGATGGCACTGAATTCACGCCTGAGGAAAAACAGACGTTGTTCGTGATCTGCCAATTTCACGTTTTTTTTGTGGCTAAGAGGAATAAAAGGAGGAAATGTGTGTATTCAAACAGTAAGACGTGTTTTGTTACAGCAAGTAAGATTTAAGACTGTAAGAAAATGGTGGTGAATCTTACGTAGATTATTACCGAAATTATAGTACAGTTATAGTACAATATATAGATGGTGATTTACCAGGCGAGCGAAGTTAGCATAGGTAGATCACATGACATTTAAAAAATAAGACGTCAGCCAATCATACACAGTGTTACGGAGTTACATGTAACACATGCGACAGCGTTACGCGATTTAATTACAAAATAAATGTAACAGTAACTCGTTACAGTTACTGACCAAAAATGTGCAATTCAATTACTTATGGAAGTGTTAAAGATTTACTATTTCTTTAATTCCTAGGATTTATTAATAATAATAATAATAATAATAATAATAAAAATTAATTATTATTATTATTATTATTATTTATTGAAAGAGAGGCACGGTGGCTTAGTGGTTAGCACGTTCGCCTCACACCTCCAGGATCCGGGTTCGATTCCCGTCTCGGCCATGTGTGTGTGGAGTTTGCATGTTCTCCCCGTGCCTCAGTGGGTTTTTCTGCGGGTTCTCCGGTTTCCTCCCCGGTCCAAAAACATACACGGTAGTTTGATTGGCACCTTGGAAAATTGTCCCTAGTGTGTGTGTGTGAATGTGTGTGTGCCCTGCGATGGGTTGGCATTCCATCCAGGGTGTATCCTGCCTGAGATCCCGGTGACCCGAGGGAAGATCGGGTATAGCGGTAGACGATGAATGAATGAATGAATGAATGAATGATATATTGAGTTTCCGCCTCCGCCATGTTACTTGCCAGTGTGTCGTGTCATAGCTATACAAAGATTTGATTTCTAAAACAGTATTAAATATCTTTTATCTTATGAAGTCTGACTTTGTTGTGGTTGTGCTTAAAATGAAATGAATATAAATTCAAGTGATGAAAGATTGTGAAATTCTAACAGTAAACAAGCGTTAAGTTACTACTGTAAGGTTCACCGTAAAGTTATAAATATTTGGAAATGATTTAGTTGGAAATATCAATTAGAAACTTGAAAATAATAAAAAAATAATCAAATGTATAACAGTTACTTTAAATCAGTTACTTTACTTTTATAACGTAATTGAAAAGTTACACTTAGTTATTCCTTGGACAGTAAAACTGCAGAAAGCAAGTATATGTATGTATGTGTATATATAGTATAGTTTTACTGTCCAAGAGATAAGGAGGTATATAACTTTTCATATATATATACATATATATATATATATATATATATATATATATAGATATATATATATATATATATATATATATATATATATATATATATATATATATATCAGGCGGTCTATGGGCATTAAGGCAGGATACACCCTGGATGGAATGCCAACCCATTGCAGGACACACACACACACTCCCAATCACACTTTTTCCAAGGTGCCAATCAACCTATCGTGCATGTTTTTGAACTGGGGAGGAAACCGGAGAACCCGGAGAAAAAAAACCCCCTGAGACCGAGGATGGGAATCGAACCCGGACCCTGGTGGTGTGAGGCGAACGTGCTAACCACTAAGCCACCATGCCCCTTATTTATATATATATAGGCTATATATATATATATATATATATATATATATATATATATATATATATATATATATATATATATATATATAATACTATACTCATTTTTAGAGGTCTCTCTGGTTTAGACTATAAGAAGTTCATGATCTAATAAATGAAACTTGGAATTTTAATCTCTAAATAGCTTCTAAAAACAAAGATCCATCATACATTTTTATTCCGTGCACAAAAATCCACAGGGATGCAAACTTTTTGCACTCTACATACTGTAACTACGAAGATACCAAATGGAAGTCGTGGAAACTAGCTCTGTCTGTATAATGCGTTTCGTTCATACGCTTGAAACGTATGTTTTTCTGTTGTTTTTTCACTTACTACTCTAAAAGGGAAATGTGATTGGGAAATATATTGGGTTTATATATATATATATATATATATATATATATATAATATATATATATATATATATATATATATATTAATGAGCCGTTCAGTAGTTTTATTGTCCAATATGGAGGAGACAAGGAGGCCGTCGCTAAAGCTGTATTATTGCAGCCAAAGGTCCATGTTTTCTACGTTAGCGGCGCTCTGGGGCATTGCTTACCACTGGCCGTACACGTTTATTACCTCACTGTGGTCATGTGTGTCGCCTGGTCCTCTCAGGCGTATGAGTATTAGTCTGTTCACGACATCTCGAGCAAGAGGAATGGAATAACGTAACCCTGCTTGTTTTATTTTAAGAACGAGGGAAAGTTCTCAGTCTTGTGCCTGGGCTCGTCTATCACACTCCAGGGACTGTCAGGTTTCCACTCAGCAGTCCGTCACTTCGTGTCGTGTGTAGCGCTGGGTGAAATCGGAGACCAGTGGAGGTGGAGGTGGTTTGCAACAAGTCTAACATGGCTCTGTTCAAAAAAATAACCCCCCCCCCTTCCCCCCCAAAAAGAAACGTGCAATCTGTGCTCCGTTTTTCAAAAGTGGCACATGCGAAGTCTTTATTCAATTTTCCCAGCCTTTTGTCTGGTTGTGATTTCCGCTTCTGCTCTACATCACGGGGAATAAACGAGAAAGAGCTTTCGCTGGCGTGTGCAACAGGGTTGCCAAGCGTTGCGGTTCGAACAGCAAATTGGGCTAGTTTTGGTACAAAGATGCCAGTGGGAGAACAACAACAACAACAACAAAAGCAAATCAGTTCCTGGTAAGGCAGATTAAGAAGAAGTCATGTGACCTTGATGATTTAGTTTTATTCATCCATTCATTCATTCATCTTCTACCGCTTTATCCGATCTTCCCTCGGGTCACGGGGAGTCTGTGTCTATCTCAGGCGTCTATGGGCATTAAGGCAGGATACACCCTGGATGGAATGCCAACACATCACACACACACACACATTCATACACTAGGGACAATTTTCCAAGGTGCCAATCAACCTATCGAGCATGTTTTTGGACCGGGGGAGGAAACCGGAGAACCCGGAGAAAAAAAACCCTGAGGCACGGGGAGAACATGCAAACCACACACACACACACACACACACATGGCAGAGGTGGGAATCGAACCCTAACCCTGGAAGTGTGCCACCCAAATTCACTGTATATTCAATTCACTTGTCTAGTGCAGATTGTTGGCGATGCCTATATATATCATCTGTATATAACCTTTATACATACATGGATCATCCATCCTCCTCATCCTTTCTCTTTTCCTCCTGCTAGGTATCGCCATCCTCAGCATTCTTCTCCTCTTCCCTCCCCCCACATGTCCCTCCTCTACACCAAACCATCTTACTCTCTCCATTTCTAATCCGGTCCATCCTCGGCACTCCAACATCTACAACCTCCAGCTCCGCCTCCAGCCCCGCCTCCTGTCTTTTAGACCACCCCCCTTCATTAACATTGCAGGTCTCACCGCAGCCCAATAAACTTTCGCTCTTGCAGATACGCATCTATCCGCTTATATATTCCATCCATCTATCGTTCTATCTATCATAGAGTGAACACTGGGTGCAAGTAATGAACAGGTGATGAAGGGGGGTGGAGAAAAATATGTTTCCAATCTACGCCCCCTTTCAAAGATGGGGATTTTGCTGAGACCTGGGAATCTTTCAAGCTTCCAAAGATATTAAATGGTGTAGCTCCTTCCACTGTGTGTGTGTGTGTGTGTGTGTGTGTGTGTGTGTGTGTCGGGTAAACATTACTTTCAAGTACAAGCCAAACTTTTCAAAAGTAATTATGCTTGAAAGGTAAAGGGTGAAGGGACTGGGAATGGGGAAGGTTACTGGTAATGAGTATCAATCTACACCCAAACACACACACACACACACACACACACACACACACACACACACACACACACACACACACACACACACACACACACACTCCAATAACGATCTATAAAGATCTCTGAGCAGGGTTTCGGTAGGTCACGGTGGAACTGCTCACCTGAAAATGAGGCTGCAAGGACACCTGGAGGCAGAACAAGCCGTTAAAGAGAGCGCGATCGATATTAAATCCCACTGCCGTTTCACGCTCGCCCAATTCCGCTCGGCTAACAATCTAGCGCAACCGGAGCCGCTAAGAGGAGACGCGGCGGCTTCGCGAAAGGCCGAGACCTGGCCGAAATGGCTCGTTTTATTGTCAGCGCACTTAACGGATGGAAAAGTGAGAGATGGAAAGTACACAAGTACGTTTTCCAACACCAACAAACGCTTAGAAATGCCTAGGAACTGGGGGAATTCCACATGGACTCCACACACACACACACACACACACACACACACACACACACACACACACACACTCTGGCCTCGTTCCCTTACACAATCACTTGGGTCGAGACCTTGGGGGGAAGGGGGGGGCGGTCAGATGAGAAATTACACCAAATCACTTGTAACAATATAAGAAGGAATGCCCACTCTGGGAAGATTTGTATTACGCAGCGCTTTCAACGTTAGCGCGCTGTTAGAGCGCTGCTAGCACAATGTTAGCGCGATGTTAGCGCGATGTTAGCGCGATGTTAGCGCAATGTTAGCGCAATGTTAGCGCAAATTTTGTTGTGCGTAGATTGTTCATAAAAAGCGACGTCTGTCTCTTCAGCACCACTTCTCTTCGCTAGCTTGTGGGTTACATTTTGGTTACACGGTGGCTTAGCGGTTAGCACGTTCGCCTCACACCTCCAGGATCCGGGTTTGATTCCCGTCTCGGCCATGTGTGTGTGGAGTTTGCATGTTCTTCCCGTGCATCAGAGGGTTTTTCTCCGGGTTCTCCGGTTTCCTCTCCGGTCCAAAAACATGCACGGTAGGTTGATTGACACCTTGGCAAATTGTCCCTAGTGTATGAATGTGTGTGTGAATGTGAGTGTGTGTGTGTCCTGCTATGGGTTGGCATTCCATCCAAGGTGTATCCTGCCTTAATGCCCATAGACGCCTGAGATAGGCACAGACTCCCCGTGACCCGAGATCGGATAAAGCGGTAGAAGCGTTATAGAAGATAAATGAATGAATGAAAAGATCGTTCAGACTCAGACAGAAATAATTAAGGATTTCTTGTGCGGCCCGGTACCAATTGATCTAGGGGCAGGTACCATTGGGTTCTTTACGGAAGTTCACTGCAGTCCCAAATCCAGAAGCGTGTTTTTTTTTTTGCCATATAACCTACACATATCACCAGTTTATATGGAAAAGCAACCGGAACAGAATTCTTAAAGGAGCCACGCCCCATATTTTACACTTAAAACAACGACAAAAATGTAAAAGAATGAGAAATTAATATTAAAAAAATAATTTCCAGAGAAAAATTAATTTTGAGAAGAAATTGATCGAATCATAACATGTTACAGTTAGTAACATTAAAAGTGTTCATTCATGGTACAATATATACGTTAACTCAGGGCAATTGGTGCGATTATTCATTCATTCATTCATTCATTCATTCATCTTCTACCGCTTTATTGGATCTTGCCGAGGGAAGTCTGTGCCTATCTCAGGCATCTATGGGCATTAAGGCAGGATACACCCCGGATGGAATGCAAACCCAACGCAGGACACACACACACACACACACACACACACACTCATACACTAGGGACAATTTTCCAAGGTGCCAATCAACCTACCGTGCATGTTTTTGGACCGGGAGGAAACCGGAGAACCCGGAGAAAAAACCCCTGAGACACGGGGAGAACATGCAAACTCCACACACACACACACATGGCCGAGACGGGAATCGAACCCGGACCCTGGCGGTGTGAGCTACATTTACAGCATTTGGCAGACGCCCTTATCCAGAGCGACTTACAACTGAGCAATTGAGGGTCAAGGGCCTTGCTCAAGGGCCCACTAGTGGCAGCTTGGTGGTGGTGGGGTTTGAACCCCACAAACCTTTGATCTTCCGATCCAGAGTCCAACAACTTAACCACTGGGCTACCACCTCCCTCTAGTGGCAGCGGGATTTGAACCTATGATCTTCCGGTCTTAACTACTGAGATACACACCTCCTTCTTTAGCAGGAGATCTCCCACTCCGAAAGCAGATTTCCATGGAGCTCCCTTTGTGCATTGTAGAATAGAAGAAGAAAAGCCTTTATGTGTCACATATACATTACAGCACAGTGAAATTCTTTCTCCGCATATCCCAGCTTGCTGTTGGTAGCTGGGATCAGCCATGATACGGTGCCCCCTGGAGCACAGAGGGTTAAGGGTCTTGCTCAAGGACACAAGGGTGGCAGCTTGGCCATACCGGGGCTCGAACCCGGATCTTCCGTTCAGCAGCCCAGCTCCTTAAACCACTTAACTAAAGGAAAAATCCTAGATTACTGCATCGCAAAAGTGTGCAACAGTCAGGTGTACTGGTGCTTTTGTAGTGCATTTATTAGATTTTTATCAAATGAAAAAAATAAAAAATAAAAAAAACTATTTTCTATCATATTGTTTCACTCAGGGGGGAAGATGTAAATCTGCAAGCCAACACATCTGACAGTCTGACAAGCAGTTTGAAAATATGCCACTCCGGATAAATCGCAGCCCCTTCGGACTTTACTCAAACGCCAGAAAAAGGCATTTTTATTTTATCTTTTTTTTTTTTTTTTTCTTCATCCGAGCGATTCATCACAGTCTCGGCTTTCAGGAAAAGTAAATGAAAGCTATATTTATGTTTGCCTTCAGTGGTTATTTCCGCCTAACCACCTAGCTTCATACTCTCGCATTCGCAGCTGTGCAGCCTGAACAACTTATTACTACCGTGGCGCTTTTTTCCCCCATAGTACTCCTTCTTTCCGTTTTCACTATCCGACTTCTCTCTCGGGTCGCAGGGAACCTCATAAAGGCAGGACACACCCTGTACGGAATGCCAACCCAATCTCAGGGAAACTCAACATACACACACAATTTTTGCACCGTGCATGTTTGTGGACCATGGGGAGGAAACCGGAGGAAACCCCCCATTCGGGAGAATATCTCCACTATTAACTCCACACACACATATTGTTGGAGGAGGGAATCGAACCCCCGACCATGGAGGTGAGAGGCGAACATGCTAACCACTATTTCATCTTATTTATTAAAAAAAATAATATAATTAATAGATATAGATATATAGATATATATATATTATATATAATATATAGATATATCTATATAATATATATATATATTATTTATTTATTATCCCTTCTTATCACTATTTAATATTGTTTAATGGTTAAACCCTATATACACCCCAAACACATGTTCATTTCATTTCAAACTTAATACATTACACATTTACGGCATTTGGCAGACCCCCTTATCCAGAGCAACTTGCAACTGAGCAATTGAGGGTTAAGGGCCTTGCTCAAGGGCCCCATAAGGGGCATTTTGGTTGTGGTGGGGTTTGAACCCTTGATTTAATGAAAAAAATTAAAAGTAATGCATATACAGTATATGTACAGTATATGTACGGTATATGTATATAGTAAGTATTTAATGTAAACAAACATACTGGACTAATTTCATTGTAAAAAAATACTATACAGGTATAAAACAATAAACAATAATAAATGGTATAAATAATTCAGCATTAAAACGCATGGAAAAAAGGGCAGGACAGGGTGGTTCAGTGGTTTAAGACTCTGGGCTACTGATCGGAAGGTCTAGAGGATTTTAGCCCTGGTATCGCCAAGCTGCCACTCTAGGGGCCTTGAACAAGGCCCTTAAGCCTGTGTGTGTCGTATCATGGGTATATGTAAAAATACCTTGAAGGCTGTTTCAAATCCCAGCAGCACCAAATTGCTACGCCTGGGCCCCTTAGCTGCTTAGGTCACCCTGGATAATGGTGTCTATCAAGTGTTCTAAAATGTAAAATGGAGAGTTAACAAGCTAAGATGTTGGACTTAGGATCAGAAGGTCATGAGTTCAAATCCAAGTATCAAAAACTTGGCCCCCAAGTGGCTCCAAACTTGCGCCACTCTTGGGCCCCTTATAATAATCCTGGATAATGGTGTCCATCAAGTGCCCTAAATGTAAAATGGAGCGCTATCAAGGTCAGATGTTGGACTCGTGACCAGAAGGTTATGAGTTCAAATCCCAGCATCAAAAACTCCCACTCATCTGCCCCTTATAATACCCCTAGTGTCTATCAAGTGCCCTAAATGTAAAATGTTGGACTTGTGACCAGACGGTTGTGAGTTCAAATCCCAGCTTCAAAAATTGCCACTCCTTGGCCCTTTATAATAATCCTGGATAATTGTGTCACTCAAGTACCCTAAATATAAAACGGAGAGCTAACAAGATAAGATGTTGGACTTGTGACCTAAGTTGTGACATAAGTTCATGAGTTCAAATCCCAGCACCAACAAGCTGCCACTCCTGGCTCCCTTATAATACCCCTAGTGTCTATCGAGTGCCCTAAATGTAAAATGGAGAGCTAACAAGATAAGATGTTGAATTTAGGATCAGAAGGTCATGAGTTCAAATCCCAGCATAAAAAATGACCACTTCTGGGCCCCTTATAATAACTCTAGCGTCTATCAAGTGCCCTAAACGCCATATGTTGGACTTGTAACCAGATGGTTGCGAGTTCAAATCTCAGCACCACCAAACTGCCATTGTTGGGCCCTTGAGCACGGCCCTCACCACTTAACCGCTCAGATAAGAGCATCTGATAAAAAAAAGATACTGTATTGGCAGAACTTTAAGGTCTTTAAGTCTGCATTCTGTGGCCTCTCAGTAACATTTACTGTAACTGAAGTCTTTTTTTATTGTTTTTATTGTGTTGTTTCTTCAGTCGAATTGTATTTTAGGTTTAGATCATTTTCTCTATCTGTGGTGTTTTATAGCATGCCTGGGATTCTGCCTTGCACCAGGGTCGCGTTTCTTTCCCCATGAAAAGTAAGAGCTCTCGTTTTTAATGACGCACTTAAAACAGGGACTGCAGAGGAGCTCTGGGTTTGTCGGGATAAAGGCGATGCCTTCCACGTGACAAGGCTGTACATTATTCCTGTCATCAAACAGCCTTGAGAGAGAGAGAGAGAGAGAGAGAGAGACAGCACAGGACTTCATCAAGTTCTCAATCAAAAGCCATCTCGGTTCCCTGGGAAATAGACAAATATATATATATATATATATATATATATATATATATATATATATATATATATATATATATATATATATATAGGATAAAGCTTTATGATATATTACATACGCCACTTCTTTTTAATAATACTGTCAGGAAATATATTGTTATAGAGCCAGGGTCGCTTTAAACCGACGTGTGTATGAGGGCCGTTGTTTATAGTGATACATAGCTTATACACGTCTTATGTATGATAGAAAATAAACCCTAAACTACCTGGTTATATATATATATGGACTCCCACCTCCATACACTGTAGTAAGAATAAGAGCTTATGACATTCCTACAGGAAGATCGGATCTTTCAAATCAAACAAAACAAAACAAAAAAAAAGAAAAGCAAGGCAAAGCAAAGAAAAGAAAAATCAAAGAAAAATCAAAGAAAAAAAATCAAAGAAGCAAACAAAACAAAACAAAAAACAAAGGAAAAAAAAAAAAAAAGCAAGGGAAAGAAAAGCAAAGCAAAGACAAGAAACGAAAATAAAAGAAAAGAAAAGCAAGGCAAAGCAAAGAAAAGCAAAGCAAATAAAAAGAAAAGTGAAGAAAAGCAAAAAAAAGCAAAGCAAAGCAAAGCAAAGCAAAGCAAAGCAAAAGCAAAGCAAAGCAAAAACAAAACAAAAAACAAAAAAGCAAGGCAACGCAAAGCAAAGAAAAGAAAAAAAGAAAAGCAAGGCAAAGAAACGAAAAGAAAAAAAAAATACAAGGAAAAAAAAAAAGAAAGGGAACAAAAAAAAAAGAAGGGAAAGTAAAAAAATAAAGAAACGAAACGGAAAGCAAAGGAACTCAAGGTAAAGCAAAGAAAAGAAAAGAAAAGCAAAGAAAAATCAAAGAAGAAGCAAATCAAACAAAACAAAACAAAACAAAACAAAGGAAAAAAAGAAAAGCAAGGGAAAGAAAAGCAAAGCAAAGACAAGTAAAGAAAAGAAAAGAAAAAGGAAAAGTAAAGAAAAGAAAAGAAAAGAAACAGAAAGCAGGAATAAAAGATCAAATAAGGGCAGCAAAAAAAAATAACAAGGAAAATAAAGAGTAAAGAAGAAAGTGAAGATCAAAGGCAAAAAGAAAAGTAAAAAGCAAAAAGGGCAGGATAAGGCAAGAAAAGCAAGGCAAAGAAAGAAAACAAAACAAAAGCAAGACAAAGCAAAGAAAAGCAAAGCAAATAAAAAGAAAAGTGAAGAAAAGAAAAGAAAAGAAAAGCAAGGCAAAGCAAGGCAAAGAAAAGCAAAGAAAAGAAAAAAAGAAAAGCAAGTCATAGAAACGAAAAGAAAAAGAAAAGCAAGGCAAAGTAAAGAAATAAAGAAACGAAACGGAAAGCAAAGGAACTCAAGGTAAAACAAAGAAAAGAAAAGCAAACAGAAAAGAAAAGGGATACGGATCGGACGGTCGCGGGTTCGAGCCCCATTATAGCAAAGCTGCCGCATTTGGCTCCTTGAGCAAGACCCTTAACCCTCTGTCCTCCAAGGGGACACCATATCATGACCGACCCTGCGCTCTGACCCCAGCTACCAAAAAAACCAGCGTGGATGTTTGCGAAGAAAAAGAATTTCCCTTCACGAGGATCAATAAAGTACGCCAAATAAAATAAAACGAAATAAATAAACAAATAAATAAAACGGAACTGTTTTTTCTGGGGGGACGTCGAAGGTGTATTTCAAAAATACGTTTCTTCTTTCATTCTGCTTCTCCACAAGCCGGCGATTATTCGTAATCATGTACGATATATCCGACGTGGTAACGAGTGTCTGGTTTTGCTTCGAGTCGCCGATTTCCTTTCAAGCCGCGCCAACTTTGGAAATCTGTTCACGGGGGGAAAAAAAATGGACGAGAAGAACGACGTAAAAGAGAAATTCTGCCTGGTAATTACTGCGGCTGTGTTATGAACAGGGGCCACCTGCAGATCACAGAGCAGCTGGTAGGCATATCCTCTCTGTTTTTCTGTGTGTGTGTGTGTGTGTGTCAGACTTATATAGCTGCCATCTGACATTTTCCCTTAAACTGGATCTCTGTATTTACAATTTCTGGGCATAAAGGAAACGTTTGACGATGAATATTCCAACCCAAAATGCGTAAACGCGAAACATGCCTCGCAAGAGTAACCCGTTTTTCGGCGCTCCGGAATTCCCAATATCCGGGAATTTCGGCGGAAACGTTGATCCAAGGCGAGTAAATAGGAAAAAAAGGCGATCTATCGCCTCTTGCCAAGTTATAGATTTGCCCCCTTGTTCCTTCAATACAGCCTCTTCTCGTATTCATCCTGCAGGGCCCGGAGGGGGAAAAGCGCCGCGAGTAGTTAATGTTATTGAAACGTTTGGTTTTGAAAGTCGCCGTGGCGTGACACCGAGCCGAATCGACATTGTGCATCAAACAGAACAAACAGGTCAAAAAGGAGCAGCCGCCGTTTCACCGTCCGCCATTAAATCACAACGTACATGTTCCTCCGACAAGCCTTGTAAATGTTC